>JAVXUL010014826.1:0-27346 GCA_035590515.1 Trichilia minutiflora
GGGAAAGGTAGTAGTAGTGGCAATTTTAAGTAGCAACAACATCATTAAAAAGTAATCTTTCTTTAACGAGTCAATCTAAGATAGTCATATAATTCAGTTGATTAAATCAGAAAGCAAAGTTTGTATTCGGTGTGTGGATAAAAGATCTGCCTATGTTACACTATTTAATTCTCGACAATGAGTTGACTTGGTAGCTTAGATATTGTTATTCATGATATTGATCCCATTTCCTATCATTAAAATGGTATTCATCCCACTAAATTTACAAACGAAAAGTTTATCATCTCTATGGGATTAAATCCCAAGTTATTACAAAGTAAAAAGTAAAAAAAAAGGAAATTATGAGATTATAGAAGTAAATATTCTTGTGTTTATCGCTACTGTACTGTTCATTCTAGTTCCTACCTTTTTTTTTTGTTTATAATATATATAAAAACAGTCAGTCAAAGTTAACTGGGTGGCCATGCAACATGATCGACCTTTATCACAAACTTGTTCAGACACGTTGTAATTTCATGCTACACGACAAATACTACAACCCAAGATTTGTTTGACTGACCCTTTTTTTGCATTGATTTATCATCTTCAATTATGGAAAACATTCATGTCTCCTATCCTTGAACTCAAATTTCAGCTCGGATATAAAAGCTCACCAAGTGGACAAATAACATATACAATAATTCCCAACAGAATGCTATGTAAGTAAATTATTAACATTTTAAGGCTACAGTACAACAATGCAATATTATAATTTAATTCTAAAACATCATCAACAAAGGAAGACCGAAGGCAGGTTAAATGAAAAAAGCGTCATCAGCAATAGGATGAAAAGAAAGAGCATAACGAGCAAGGAGTTCAAGATAAAGCCTGAAAGCCTGAGGTTGAGACCGTCGATGAGGAATTACTCTGACAGTAAGAATCAAAAACACATGAACTGAAGAAAGAACATTCAAAGATAACTCGTAATCCATAAACTTCCATAACAAAGGATGATTATTTTGGAAACACAGACGAGAAATCAAAACCTTTCCTAATTTTACAACTGACCCCAATTTCAGACATCTCTTCACTGTGTCCAAAACCCTTTGTTCGAATTTAGTAACACTCAACAAACCCAATTAATCTTCCATTTTTTCTGGATTCGAACAGAGATAAAAAATGATAATTTCGAACTAAGTTAAGTGTAATCATTGGACTAAGAGTATTCATTCAACTTTCGAACTAAGTGTAATTATACAACTTTCGAACTAAGTAAATTTTCTAACTATTTATATATCAACTTTCGAACTAAGTATAATCATACAACTTTTGAACTAAGTGTAATTATACATCTTTCAAACTTAGTGTATCATACAACTTTTGAACCATTTATATATTAACTTTCAAACTAAGTTTTATTCTCAGAAAGCTCAAAAGTGTGTACAATTTTTTGACAAGCACTTTTCCGACAAAAATTATCGCAACTGACATTTCTCATCACCATTTTCTTACATTTAAACTAAACTATAACTTCTTAACACGTATTTGTGTGTTTATTTCTTAAAAAAAATCAATTTTTAGTAATTTCAAAATTCCAAAATTAAAAATAAAATTAAGAAAACTCACGGTATTGGGAGTAAAGCCTCCATCAACTTTTAATGTACTGTGAGTTAAGATACAAGTAAGAGAGACAAGTGCAAATGTAATTTTTTTGAGAGAGAAGTATGAATGTGTTTGATAGAAACGTTAGATTCGTAAGAACATAACCTTTTGTTTTATATTTGAAATGAAAGGGGCATATCTGTCAAAAAATGTTTCATTAGTCAAGTTGATTAATATTTTTGAAACATGATCAATTCAATAAAAGACGTTAAAAATATGGTTATTTTCATACTTTTTCTAAAAATTTTAAGCACTACTTTTATCAGCCCAATCAAACAAATTATAAAATTATAAAAAATTAAAAATTTTGGTTATTTTAGAAAGGTTCTAATAATGTTACTACCAACCACACGATAAATACAATTTGTCCAAAGTGCTTTTGACTTTAAGTTATGATTGCTAATCAACTGAACATTTGATTTTGAAAAGCAAAGTTTTAAAAATATTTAATATCACCAAGTAAGATTCACTTAATTTTTAACTAACATTTAATATTGTAACTTCTATCCTATATCAACTAAGTGGTTACAGTACCTTATACTAAACACATGCCCTAAACCTCATTCTTAAACTACTTGGCATTTGCATATGAATCCTTCTCCCATTTTCGTCAGCCTTCAACTCATTTAACTTTATCTACTAATATTTCTACAATATCTTACATCGATAGTAAAACATATTATACATTGAATCTATATACGAAATTCCACAAGGCACATTATCTGCAAGTAATGAACATAAGCCAATATATATAGCAGAATTAGAAGAAACCACGTACACTTCATGAAGGCGATCCACTGGAGCTGGTGTTGGAGATAAGTCAAACTTCATAAAGATCATTATTCCCTCCCTTCCCTGTACCCAATTATTTTAAAGTATAATCCAGTAAAATTTTTGGTTAACAAGCAATTCTCAAATATATCAGCTTTTAACACTTGTATTTAAATCAAAGCATTTAAACATAAAACTCGCCAAATTCAGCTGTGATCCCTGGTCGAAAGAATGAAGTGAATTTCGCCTGAAATACATGATTGACCGGCATAAAAGATTAGCATCCAATTATTATTCACTGCTCTAAACATATGGAATTACAAACAAATATTACAAGGTATGGTAATCTTGAGTATTTATCATTTTAGTACACAGGAAAACTTCGAAGATGTACATAACTGAGAGAGTGCATAATTTAAATTCAAATAATTGAAAATACAAATTTGCAAGCTTGTAAAATTTACCTGTCTCTTTTCAATATCTGACAACTGCAGTGCTTTTGCCTCAAACTCCAAGACTAGACAGTACCTACCATCCTCTGTGACCCACAAAGTCATCGTAAAAGAGTCAGGTAATAGTAACTAGGGTATGGTTAGAAAGCAAGGCGCCTATACAAATGACCTAAAGTGAATCCTGCATGTTTACTATACAAACCCTAGTATATTACAAGTACCACAAAATATACATGCATCAGGACATTCAAGTTTTGAAAACTCAAGTAATCTAGGGCTCTCAATTTTTTTGTAACAGAAGATTTGTAAATACACTGAAACAGTCAAAATCGGTATTTCATATTTGTCCTCTCTTTTGTGCAATATGCAACATCCACCCAAAAAAATATTGGCAGTAAGCACATATCCCTTCAACTAACACAGATGCAGATAGTGACGATTATAGAAGCTGCAGGCACATGATATTCAGTAACAGTCGAAGTTTTTCGGAGATAAGACAATCAATGCATTTATGTTTGAAAATAAAGTTTTAAGTTTGATAAACATACCTCTTCAAGAATCATATGCAAAATAGCTGCACTCCTCCCTGGAATTCCTCCACCCTGGAAAGGGGAAGTATGAAAAACTGATGTTAGAGCAATAAATCACAATCTTAATCGGCATAAAGATGGTGTATAAATTTTGAATGCGCCAAAAGAAACACTCATCAAGTATTACGGCTTCTTGACTCAGATAATTAGAGCTCTAGGGTGACCACAAACTATCATGAAAGAATATATCAGTATATAAAAGATACAAATCTGTGTTTTTATTGAGCATCCCAACTTTGTCTTATGCAGTTATTTGGAAAAGATAAAATCCCCCAAGGTGTACCCTTAACTAGCACAGTGCAGCTAATGGCAGAAAGAATTGACAAATAAAGAACTGTTCCTCATGATAGACATGCAAAGTCCAAAATCAGAGGATTCTCGCAACTGCAATATTCCCTTCTCCAAAACACAATTGCATTACATTTTGAGTTATTTTAGTATGGGAACCTTCCATCAATAAATTTATGTAAAATACAGATCATTACTCCCTTTATTAAATCATAGCGATCAAAATAAAAATGTCAAGTGATTTTTGCTCTTCTCCTCTCGTGTATAGAGCACCCAATCTAGATCACACTAATTTCAGAGCAGAGCCTTTCCAGAGGAGGAATGGGATGGTAATCTTAAATTTTGTGCCCACCATACTTTCTCTTGTTAGAAATGCACTTTATTAGCTTCATGAACACTACACAGGATTTGTATTCGCAAGATTCAATAATGAGGCATGTGGAAGCAGGATTCACTAACTCAAGCGACTGTCATTCTAATGCTTTCATGTAGCAATGGGTATTAACAGAGTATTAATTACAGTGAAAAACTTGATGCACAAAGATAAGCCAGTGAAATCAGTAGTTGATTATTGCAGTCATATCAACACTAATTTTGTTACCAAACAGAAAAAATTTATATTTTCAAACTTTTCTCACATAGCTCAGCTTGTTGACCAAGTTTATTAATAATAGTAATAAAAGATATCAGGTCGTATTACTGAAAAATCCTTTTCAATGCCTCATCAAGATGCTGCTCATCCCCGTGAAGAAATCCTGTAACATCACTTCTGACCTAATCAAAAACTACAAAAAAGTCAATTCATACATTAGATAATTCAGATAACTAACAAGAGGATAATGTGCATCTAACATGCACATGCAAGTTATCAAAATATGTAGCCTGTCCAGGCCAGTGATTATTAATACAGGTGTGCTCATATAAACTCTGTTTTTAGTGTAAAAGTTGACTAATGGGACAAGCCAACCTAAAAGGGTGAAGGGGGACAAGACTGGCAATAAATTGTCGCATTTATTGTTACAGGCATGAAGCTCAGGAGAATTAAGTCATCCAAGCTATACAGAAGGTTTTACCAAAAGATTATTCTCAAAGTTTGGGATTAGAAAGATTACTTGCACAAACATCTAGACGCTTTCATATTCCCACAAACAATGTTATGGAAGGCCTTCCTTCTTTCAGTTTTTCGATTCATTCTATTTCAGAACAACACACTAAGATTATACTTGTTGCAATGCACATTAAACAAATTAAAGGTATTTGAAAATATGCAACTTTGGCATTCTCCATCAGCTCCTAATCAAGTTCCCCCCAAATTGAATGTCATGACTTATGTGGGAAAGTATTAACCAAAAAGAATTATATTTTAAAGTCCTTGCATGCCCCTGCTCAAACAAGAGTGCAAGGGAACCGAAGAAAACAACTAATTACCTTGCAGTTTGGTTTTGCCATTTAAAGTTCACCACGTGCATTCATGTCAGGTATGTAGAACTTTGTTGTTTGTGTTAACAATTGTGACCTTATCTTTTGTATCACTCTTTTTATGCCATTTTTTAACAAGTTGAAAAAAAAGGTTATAGCATGCAGATGAAATAAGTATCGTTAAGCCCAGTGAACATGAAACTGAAAGGTTTTTTAATTAAAAATAATGACAAGAAAGTAATGGGGCATGATTCTTAATCAACACACTCCAGTTGTTGAATTAAGACCTTGAATCTGCATAGAAACTGGGCCATATGCGGTCATTGGCATATAATGAATTCTGACTTATATTAATGACATCACCAAATGAAAGTGAGAAGGGATTGTAACCACAAAAAATAGCCAATAAGACTATCACTGTAGAATGTAAATAATTCTACATTGGGCAGGGCCTAGTTGAGAATGGGTCACAGAACTAACAAATTCCATTGGGTAATAATATAGCCTTAGAACCAACAAATAAAAAGGGGGAAACAGGAGAATGTTTTGCCATGATAATACATATTGGTAACAAAGTGACAATGATTGATGAAAGTACCTGTTTAAGGATCGCAGTGGCACATGTTTCCCTTAACGCTTGAGCATCTGAATCTGAATGAGTCAAGCATGGCACAGGTTTGAGCTCTGCTTACTGCAAAACAGTTAAAAGGATTATCAAAGGAAATAAATTTATTGAACTTCCAGTATGTTTGATATAGTTGCTCGATAAAGGTAACCAGCAGTACCAATCAAAGCATGGAAGACATAAGTGAGAGCATAAAACAAGTTAAACAAAAAGGTTAAGCATTTCCAAAATGTGTCAGTCAGTTGTATATTACAGAAGTTGATACAATTCAAGTGTAATGACCAACACCTGGAGATTCATCATCGCCTCCAAACATTGATTGGTATAATTGCTGGGACTGCATATGTAGTCTATGTCCCAAAATGCTAATATTGGAACATGGAGCTAGATACAATTCATCTCACGTAAATACATCAAATTGAGATAGAGCCAGAGTATTAGAGCCGTTCCAATCATGTTGAGGGAAATCCTCTTCATTTATAATATTCTCTCATAAACCAGAATAACAAGATCTACAAAACACTACTAACTGGAAATGATGTCGCTTGGCTAAGGGCATAAATTAGCAGTATAAGATGCAACAAAACTGGCACTCTTATGTTCCAATAAAACTAAGTAACTAAGTGTGCTAATATAATTTGAAAATTACTTGCTAAACATTTTTACCTTAAGAGTCATTCCAATTATGGCGAGGGTAAAGCCATATGTTAGCATTATAGCTGACCATTCAGATCCAGGGAGGATATCGAAGTATGCCCCAAAACCATACATGTAGGTCACAGTCACATAGTGATAGGTGCAAAATCCAAATAGACTTTTACAGCAAACAGAATTGCCAAAGGATAAGGAACTTACGACAGGAGTGAAATTCCAAGACCAAGTCCAACAGCACCAAAGGAAACCTGCAAAATTTTACATTCGGCAAGAATTTAATCAATGCTGGAAATAACTAACAACTTTAGAATCGCTTCACAGAATTATTAAAAAACTGTATCATAAAGAATCTTTCACAGAATATGCGTTTACTTTTCAAATTTTTAAAGGACATACTTTAACGGAAGTTCCTTTTCCTCGAATCTTACCTTAGTAAGAGTGAATTCAACATCCGTAAAAACCATTTTGTTGACAGAGGTTGCCAATGATGCAGTAGCAGTTGAATCCGCGGCTCTCGTTAAAGAAAATCCTAGACGGTGTCGTTTCAAGGCGATAATAGGAGGAATCAGAGAAATAAGATTGATGGAGAGGAAGCAACTGTGGTAATTGGAGAATCCCTAGTGGCGATTTTCATGAGGTGAATATAAAATGCTTGCTCTTGTTAACGCGAGCGTTCTCATTTTCCTTTACTGATTTTCTCCGTTTTTGTTTGTGTGCGGATGAAGAGTGCTACTGTTAAGACCTTTCTGTACATCTTCGGGTAGAGAAGAACGAGAGGCTGCAGTTTGATGGGTGTCAACCGCCAAAACCAGGATGACGCGCTATGTTCCATGGATACTGCGGCGTCGTTTCGTCTCTGTTATGAATTTTATAAGTTAAGTCCTTGAATTTTTTCAATTTATTAATATAAAATATGATTTAAATAGGTCTAATATCCATAATCATCTATAAATCACATACTGCGCATTCAGTTCAAATAGTTTCGGATCCTGTCTCTGAATTAATCCAAAGAGTTGGGCCGTACTTTTGGTATCATTCATCAACAACAATATTCACATACAACAATTTGAATAGCTATTTTGAAAAAATGTGAGATCATCATTAGCTAAATCGTACAACTAAGCCCATGTCAAAATTAATTCTTAGAATGAATCATACACATCAAAAACGGATCAAAATACAAGTACAATCCAATGAATCCATACAATTTCTTTAGTAGCTTATGCTCATTCTGGCCATTTCCTTTATCCCCGCCACAATACTTGATTTCACTCTTCAGACGTTCACACAAACGGAAAACAAATGAGAAGTATTCCTTGGTTCTTCAACAAAATCGTCCAAAGACAATACGTTTTTGTCTTGGCTTTTTCCTCACAATAAAAAATGCAAGCTGAAAATATGTTACCCAAATTTATTTGATGCTGAAGATGAAAAAATACACACTAGAACCTCCTTATCAGTTTCTCTTGGCATTAGAATTTGCTCGTGAATTCTTATTTTTGTGCACCCGTAGCCCTTTTGCCCTGCAAAGTGGAGGGTAATCAAAATGGCAAAACATATCTAGTAAACAAAGGCAGCCTTTAACCATAATCAGATTACACAATCCCTTCATGTATAATCACTTCTGTATAACGCATTCATTTCATAAATTTTCGAAGAACATGAATAGTCAAAGCACACCACTAGTATACATAAAAGCCAAAAAAACAGTTCCATTTAACCTAAATATACTAACCTTACCGAAGAGATGTATTTATTGACTGCCGGTAATTGATCAGCATCATAGACAAACCATTTCTCATTGGGTGAAACTGCATCCCAGGTTCCCTCCGTATCTGGCCATTGCAGGAATATTTAAATATATATATGATTGCTTTTTAATTCATAAACTTGATTATGCACAAGAATGTTGTCTTTAAACAAACCTTGAAGCAACATATCAGGTTCACCACGATAGCCTTTTAACCTCCACAGAGCACAACCATTGTTTTCCAATAAAACAGGCTCCGTTCTAACAGCATCAGATCTTTGTCTCTCTACAGCAACAATATTGTGATCAAAGTTCAGAAAATGGTTTCAAACTTACCTAAAGGTATAACTGTACTCATAACACAAAAACCTAAAAATTACGCCTACAATAATAAATTGAAAACAATTTAAAAACAAGTAGGAAACTAGGTTAATGAACCGAAAAAATAAAGGTTAGTGAGTAATACAAGTAATCGCAAAATTTCCATCACAATAGCATAATAAATGAGGTAGCATACGTTAATTAAATAGTAAAAAAATCCAATAAATAATTTTAAAAAATTAGAAAAATTTATCATTTAATGTAAGCATGCCAACTCGCATGCCACATCATTTAAGTTTCATTTTAGGATAAAAAAATTTGGGATGAGTAACTTTACTGGTAAAAGTTAATTAATTAGCCAAATAACCAAAAAAATAAGTAGTTCATTTACTCTTCGAAACTTAAATAAAGACAATACATATTCATTCAACTTATATACATGGTTAAACACAAAGGCATGCTTCCCCCCCTACTTTTGAGGGTTCATATCTTTGACACATGGAAGAAACCAATTGATCTCGTAGCCTTTACAATAATAAAAACAAATAGAAAGTGCCGGTCTAAAGATAGTATTTGAGATAATTGGAAGAACTAAAACCAGAAATCCTTAACGTACTCTTGGGCACATTGCCTACTGCCTCCAACAATTCAGAATGCGCTTCAGCTGCTTTGCTTTTGATTTCTGAAACAATTGCTTCATGCTCAGAAACTGACAAGGGAGCACCTTCTTTAGCAATAATAACTTCAGCCACCTCATTTTGCAATTTCTGCTTCAGTAGTTTTTCCTGCAATAAAAAATCTATGTTACAGCAAAATCACTGCTTTAAAAGTATTACTTAATGAAAATATGTTTTTCCAATCACCCATGTCACCTTATCCTTCACTGCAGCAACTATTTCTCTGGATGCTTTCTCTCTTTCAACAAATTTTGCATTTTGATCATCAATCCAACTCCTCAATTCTCTGAAATGAGTTTAATTTTAAAAGGAAATCAAAGCATCGTATCATAAATTGAAGAAAGAAAACCTTCAGAAATAAAATCATTAATAACTGCAATTTGTTGTTATTTACTTACGTGGTGCCTAGGGCTTCATCACATAAAAAATTCAAGAGCTTAAGCTTTTTTGAACTTTCTAACTGATCATATCCATCACCATCTCTATCAAAACAGTTAGTGGGAATATCATCCAGTGCACATTTGGATCCAGAGACAGATTTGCCTAGAGCCTGCAACCATGAATTTTTCCCACTTGTTGAACTTAATGAAGGAGACCTAAACAATAAAAACTGCAGATAGTTACTCTCCCAACCCCAGACAAGCAAAATCAATCTAGTTTGCACTAAGTTTACTAAGGCATTGATCAGTACTCTTCTCCCATATCAGTTTGTATCAAGGACAATAATTTGATGTGAATTTGAACCATTGGCAAGCATTGTCCTCGGCGCCTACTTCTCCCACCCATCAGTTCTCTTAAAATACACTCAGCTTGTCCTTTCTTCAAATCAAGAACCTAGTGACATTAACCATACAAGAAAGCAAAAAAGAAAATGGAAAAAGAAAGCAAGAAGATTGTCAAATTAGAGAACACCTAGCTTCGTTTAAAGTGAAAACAATATCAATCACATTGTTTTCAGAAGCATTTATAAAAATGGAACACAAAGAAATATAACTCCTAGGGATGAAACAATAATACAAAGGAAGCAAAAACTGCAGGGAAAAAAGAGTTTGTTTCCTTGCAATTTCTTTAATATTAGTTATCAACATTAGATGACTAATAAGCTTACAAACACTTGCAGTCTATATTCTGTTAAACTTCAACTATCATTGACAATCAATAATACTAGAATAAAAAACACAATGCCACTCTTTTTTCCCATTAATCCCATTCAAACATACCTCTCCAAAAGCAGCACAAAATTCTAAGAATTGTAATGCATGTCCAACATCTTCAGGAGATATCTCAATTCTAGCAACAGTTGTCAATCTGGCACCCTGAGGCAATAGAATATCAGCAGCAAATTCTTTGTTCTGATCTACTGTTGTATACTTCTTAACTTTGAAAGAATCAGAAACCAGCTGGAGATTGGATCCAGTGTCATCATTTTTGACCCCATCTAGAACTCTTTGGTTCTCATGGCATGCACTGTCATTCTGGTTTATCTTCACTTTATTCTTAGGCTTTTTAATCTTAGAAATTTCCTTGGAAACTTTAAGCTTTTCTTTCTTAGAAGTTTCCTTACAAATTACTGAATTTTCTTTCTTAGCCATTTCCTCAGACATCTTCTGCTTTTTCAGGCTTTTTTTCCCAAAAGAAGCATCACCGTCCCTGTTACTATTACAGATTTCCTTCAATCCTTTCCGTTTGATTTTCTTAGATTTCTCCTCATTCAAGATTTTTGTTAAACCCTGAAAATTTAAGCTTGAATCACAGTCCCCATCAAAAGAATTTTCCTTCCCTCGTTTTCTCAACAAAGCAGTTCCAGACTCCTGTCAAAAACATGAATTTTCATAAGTATGCAGGAACCAGAAACCCCATAAACCAAACTTCTGCCACAATATTGAAGCTATAAATTAACACACTTATTTACCTTTTCTGAAGTAAGTGACTTTTTTGGTGGAACTACCATATCTTTAGCAATCTTCTCATCATGACTGAAATTTTCCTGCCTTCGAGTTTCAAGCATTTCAGAAACTGAGGAAAACCCAGTTGCTTTGGCTGTGTGCACCATTTGACCTGTGGGTTTGTGACCTCTTTTTTTCCTAAAAGCATCTTGTTCTGTTAGACCTGACTGAACATTAACAACATCAATCCAAGGCAACACAAGAGGAACAATGTTATTGCACTTACATACAGAAGCTACAATTGCATGTGTCTCTACACCTGGGACAATGCCAGTCATCCAGAAGTGCCACATCTTCTGCTTTCTCTCCATATCTAGTTCAGTGTCAACCAACACGTATTGGCCAAGAAAGCATTCTTATAAAAGCATCCGCTAAAATTTATTCAATAAAAACTGTATAAAAAAAAAATAAAGTACCAAATCTAACCTGTTTAATAGGCACTTGTGACAAAATTTAATTGTGCATTGTTTTTCATTTTTCAGATTCTTACAAGCTGCCATGAAGTCCATTGTTTTTTGCCGGCACTTCAACAATCAAATGCGCAATAAATACCAGCGAAAAACATAATCAATAGAAAATGTCAATAAAGCAACATCCAAGAATCTATTATAATTCAAATACGCAATAAATACCAGCAAAAAACTAATGAATAGAAAATATCAGTAAAGCAACATCCAAGAATCTATTAATAATTTTTTCCTAAACAATAATTATGCCAATTAAACTTGATGCATAATAACTCATTTATGTATCAACTACAATTATTCTCCAAATATGACAAATCTATTAGTCAAAAATTGCTGGAGAATTTTTTTAATCTCGTGTTCTAGTAAATCAAAATGCTAAGATTTTGATACTTTTTATGTTTAATTTAATTCTTTTTGCTCATCAAACCAATCAAAATATTTAAGATAGTGAATCAAGAAATCAAAAACTAAAATAAGCCAAACGTATCAGTGAGATCCAAACTTGTAAATTTTTTACTTTCTTATACTATTACTCTGGCGAATCAAGCAGAACAAAAAGCGGGTAACTAGTATCGCGTAAATTCAGAGCACTTCTTCTCAAATCCCGAGCATCAGACGAAAAAGAACTACACACTAAACTACACTTAATAATATTTCCCACATTCTCTCATCGTCAACCAAACATAACATAAAAAAACAAACTGGGTCGTTCTAATTTCAATTGTAGAGACAAGGTAGAGAAAAAAAAAAAACCTGGTGACAAGTTTTTCCGTTTTCAGAATCGTAGATTCTGCTACCGACAACGCGAACTCCACGGCACTTAGTTCTATTGGATTTTTTCTGTTTCTGAACAGAAAAAGAAGAAGAAGAAGCTTTCCCTTTAGAAGGAGACCTTGCAGAAGCTACGGCCATAGTGTCAAAACAAGTTGTACGAAAGTTTTTTTTCCAGAAAATATTATTTCTTGAAACAACGATGTATCTGTTTGAATTTCCTTTTAACCTTATTTGAATCTTGATTTAAAGTTTCCCTCTTCTTTCACGTGATATGGCGGGGGAGGGGAGATTTGAGAATAATCAAAGATTTAGGAGGGACAATGGAGCGCCAAATGTATTTCAGTTTTTTATATTTTTTATTTTTTGACAGGAATGTTTTATAAATTATTTCCAATCTTCCAAATGCAAATGGTTGATAAAAATTGATAGTTTGGTGGAAGAAAAGTAATATTAGATATTTAGAATTTTATTTTGAAAAAATACTTTAAAGGATGTAGTATTTTTTAGTTGAAAAATAAATTTTTATATGCTTAAAAATTATTTATTGAATATATCAATTATTTTATTTGGTTGATGCAAATTTTTATTTATCACGATAATGCTATGAAATCCTTTTTTGGGTGGCTTGGTGGTAGGACTTAGACTAATATTTATATTGGTCGGAGTTCGACTCCCAAGTTCAAGTCTTTTATTGTGAAGCGTCAAAAAAGTCAGATAAGAGGTTTTATCCTATCTTTTTGACAGATCAGAAGTTTTATCCTACCTTTAGTATCACCGCAGTGTGATCCCTGTGCAAACGTCTTGGCAGGTCAGGGATTTTATCATGCCTTTAGTATTATCCCAATGTGATCCCTGTATATACGTCTTGGCTCAAGACAGTTGGCTGATGATCCGAGTGCTCAAGACAGTTGCCCAATGACCTGAGTGATTTCACCCTTAAGGAGGTGCATTAGTCTCGTGTATGATTGGACGCTTTGATGAAGATTAGGTGTAGGAGTTTTTCCTAATTTAAAAAAAAATGATGATGATGCTATAAAACCTCTTAAAAATGATTTGGTGGTAAAGATTTGATGTAACGATTTTTTAGTATCTAGCCTGAATTCTAACCACTAGAATTCTCTTTGTTGAAACATATAAAAAGTTAAGTCGTGAGTTTTACTTAAACTGTCTCTTCCGATACAATGGCTGCTAAGTGTTTGTCTCTAATTAAGCCCAACAGGTTCCTTTGAGGTAAATTAATGAAAACTTATTCATAATTGAGATTACGATTACAATTATGATTTTACCATTTTTGTTCTAATTGAGTACAGATTCTCGTAGCAGCTCTAATTGGTTAGAAATTTGGAATATCCAAAATCATTACAGTTTTATCAAAATGTTATGTAGTTCTTACTGTGATCTTCGCTATGTTTAAGCTCAAGCATTTACATGGTCATGAGGTCCTTTCGGATGGTTAGTTCCGAGTGAATATTTTCGTTGGAGATCCTATATCGATCAACCTGGCACCTGACCCAATGCGCTTCACTAATAAGTTGTAAAATAAACATTGTCTCCACTGAAGTTCAAGGTCTTATACAACCCATTCTTCCTACCTTGAACCATCGACGTCATATCCATATTTAGGTAGAAGTTAGCCTCCTAGAGTTCTTTTGAATGAACACCCTGCCAAATGGTCCGTAGTGAAGATTGTAAAAGGAAAATTGAAAGAAAGATATTTTGCTCACTTAATGTATATTGAAACAAAGACACACACATATATATATAGAAGAAGAGACCTATAATTCTGCAATTCTAGTCCCATAATTTTGCTATTCTAATATAGATAATTACAATATTTACTCTATGAATCTCGAGATATAATTGACTTTTCTAACACTTCCCCTCAAGTTAGAGAGTGAATATCAAGAATTCTCAACTTGCGTTTCATTGTAGAAAAAGTATCTTTTCCTAAAGGTTTGGTGAATACATCTGGAAATTGTTCAGCCGAAGGAACATATTCAGTTGAAATCAAACTATCTTGAATCTTGTCACGAATAAAATGACAGTCCATCTCTATATGTCTAGTTCTTTCGTGAAATACTGGGTTAGACGCAATATGCAGAACTGCTTTATTATCACAATATAACAAGGTCAATTTTGGATGCAATATTCACAAATCTTTCAACAATGATCGTAACCAAGATAATTCACAACATGTACCAGTCATAGCTCTGTATTCGGCTTTAACTAAGGATAGATAGACTGTCCTCTGTCTTTTTGTTCTCCAAGAAATGAGAGATGATTCCAAGAAAATACAATAACTAGTAGTTAACTTACGAGATATTGGACAACCCCCTAATCTGAATCACAAAAAGCATGCAAAGATAAATTATTTTGTGAAAGAAAGAATAAACCTTGACCTAGATTACTTTTTAAACATCGCAATATATGCATGACAGCTTTCATATGGGGTTTGCGTGGTGCATGCATGAATCTGCTTAGCATATGTACTGAATATGTGATATCAGGTCTTGTAATAGTTAAGTAAATTAGACATCCTATAAGCCGTCTATATGGAGATGAATCTTTCAATAATTCACCTTCATCGAACAACTTTATATTTTGTTCCATGAGAAAATCCATAGGTTTAGCTCCCAAATATTTACCATCTTTCAAAATTTTCAAAGTGTATTTCCTTTGTGAAATGAAAATATCTTTCTTTGATTGAGAGACTTTGATACCCAAAAAATACTTTAGCTTACCCAAGTCTTTAATCCGGAATCTATTATTAAGAAATTATTGAAGACCATATATGGCAATGGGATCATTACTAGTTATAAGGATGTCATCGACATAGATTAATAAAGCTGTAAAAGACTTGCCTTTCTTGCATGTAAATAATGAGTAGTCAGCTTTAAACTGAATAAAACCAGCCTCTTGAACAGTGTTAGAAAACTTAGCAAACCATTGACGAGAGGCTTGCTTAAATCCATACAAAGACTTGTTGAGCCAACGCACAAGGTTCTGCCCTTGTCAGTGAAACCCAGGAGGAATAGACATATAAATTTCTTCGAAAAGATCACCACGAAGAAAAGTATTATGTACATCAAATTAATGTAGAGACCAATATGGGGTAACTGCTAAAGTTACAACATATGGTGACCATTTTAATAGTAGGAGAAAAAGTGTCATGATAGTCAGTACCTTCAAGTTATGTATAACCCTTTGCAACTAAGCGCACTTTATAACATTCAAGAGAACCATCTAACTTGCGTTTGATTTTGTACACCCAACGACAATCAATAGCCTGCTTTTCAGGAGAAAAAGATACGAGAGTCCAAGTGTTGTTGGCCTTCAAAGCAACCAACTTTGACTGTATAGTTTCTTGCCAATGAGATTGAGAAGCAACTTCATCATAACATGTAGGCTCAACATCATTATTGATAAGAGCAATGAAAGACCAATGCTGTGAAGAATAACGATCATAAGAGATAAAATTACAAAGAGGATACCATATATCTTTATGTGAAAAGAATGACGAGGATGATAATGATTCAAAAGATGTTACTTGGTTGCAAATATAATCACGCAAAACCACAGGTGAAATATGATGTCGTTCAAAACGGCGTAATGGATTTATTGATGGTAAGGTAATGGTAGAGGTGGGAATAGGTTTCATAGAAGTTGGCTAAATAGATGAAGTCATTGAAGGAAGAGAATCGAAAATGACAAGAGGTATGTGGGAAAGATGGAATAGTTGTATAAGGAAAGACATCTTCATGAAAAATAACATCACGACTAGTGAAAACTTGATGAGTGTCAACATCATATAATTTATAAGCTTTTTGGCCAGCAAAATAACCAAGAAAAATACATCGTAAGGTACAGGAAGCAAACTTATTAGAAGCATGGACATTTATGGCATGTACAAGACATCTAAAAATTCTAAGGTGAGAATAAGATGGAATTTTTTCATAAAATCGCTCAAAAGGAGTTTGATGAGAGAACATTGGGGTGGGTAATCTGTTAATTATATGAACAGCAATGGAGACACATTCTGCCCAAAAATGTAAAGGAAGATGAGCTTAAAAACAAAGAGCACGCGCTAACTCAAGAATATGTCTGTGTTTAAGCTCTACAACCCCGTTTTGCTAAGGCGTGTAGGTGCAAGAATGTTGGTAAGTGGTGTCTTCTTGTTTGAAAAAAATCATGCATAGAAGAAAATTCATTTCCATTGTCTACTCGAATATTTGCTATGGTATTATAGAATTAGGTTTTGACAAGAGAGAAAATTTTAATAAGTAGATATCGCGCTTCACTTTTATGATGCATGAAGAAACCCAAGTAAAACGAGAAAAATCATCTACAATAGTCAAGAAATATTTAGCACTAGAAAATGAGGGAATTTTGTATGGCCCCCAAATATCACAATGGATTAATTCAAAAGGTTTCATAGAAGAAATGGAACTGATGGAAAAAGGAAGCCTTGTTTGTTTAGCAAGAGCACATACATGGCAAATATTATTTGATTACAGTGGAAAATTTAACAAAGTTTTGGCCGTGAAACCTAGTCTAGAAGAAGATAAATGTCCTAGTTAACGATGCCATAAAGTTGTAGAAGTGTATGGAGAAAAGAAAGGTCTGATGATATAGGCTGCTGTTGATTGAATGGATTGCAGTGACTTATTTGCTACTGTTACAACCAAGTAATAGAGTCCAGCTCGTTGTTTACCCAAACCAATCATCCTCCTAGTCATCAAACCCTGTAACCAATAAGAAAAGAATGTTAATGAGCAATTTAAATCTCTGGTGATTCAACTTACAGACATCAAATTTACATTGCGAGATGGCACTCCAAGCACATATTTTAAATAGATAACTGGACTTAAAAGGTAAATTTCCAGTAGAGATAATAGGAGCCCAGTCTCCATTCGACATAGCAACTGGCGATAAAGAAGTGTTTTCTTTACTACTAACAGCAAAGCAGGAGAGGAAGTAATGTAATCTGTTGCGCCACTATTGATTATGAGTTCAGGTGATGGCAAACCTAAAGAAGTAATTGCATTATTTACCTTAAGAGCAGCTAAGGAAGATGACCCATTACCCTGCATGATAGATAACACTTGTTGTAGTTGTAGTTCAATCAACCCATTCATAACAGATTGAAGTTGTTGCATAGCTGGAACTTCTGACATGATTAACTGAAGATTGATTGATCTTGTTGTGTCTAGAGTGACTGCTCTTGTCAGATGCATGCTTGGGATGTCTAGGTATATAACCATTTAGTTTCCAACATGTCTCTCTTACGTGATGATCTCTATCACAATAACAACAATGCAACGGCTTCCGGTTAGACAAAGTAGGACGAGATGAAGAAACAAATTTGTGTTGAATAACAAGGGCTATTGGTTCGTCTTTACGAGCAACCATGGCTGAGACTTCTAATGAGTTGCATGTTGTGCCCAAATTTTGTTGTTTTTCTTCTTGAACAATTGAAGAATATGCCTGTGCAACGTCAGGTAATGGATTCAATAAAAGGATTTGACCACGAATAACACTGTAAGACTCATTCAGTCCCATAAGGAATTGTATCAATTTGCGCCTTTTACTATCCGCTCCGCAAGTGCAGACAGCATCATTATAAGAAACTAATTCATCCAATAATTTTTTTAACTTCGTGTAATAAGCAGCAACATTCATTTGATTTTGAGTTAGACAAGTAATATCTCTCTCAATTTGAAAAATCCGTGGTGCATTGCTTTGAGAAAATCGACTGCAAAGATCTTCCCAAACTTCATGAGTTGTATTACAAAAAATAACACTATCTGCAATATCAGGTGTCAAAGAATTAAGAAGCCAAGATAATACCATATCATTGCATTTTTTCCAAACCGCATAATCTCCCGGTTTGGTTGTGGCGGACGGTGCCTTGAGAGTAACCCAATTTGGATTTTGCATTCAAAGAGATGACCATGGCTCTATGCCAAGTCGAACAGTTGTCTCCATCAAGAGGTTTTGAAACAAGAATCATTCCAGGACGGTCAGAATGATGAAGGGAATAGGGGTTCCCGAAATTTGATTCTCCTGCTAATGTGCTAGCCATGATGATGAGAATCAGTGAAAAATGAACAAAAAGAAAGAGTAGAAAAAGAAACAGAAAAGAAATCGATACTACTCTGATACTATGTAAAAAGAAAACTGAAAGAAAGATATTTTGCTCACTTAATGTATATTGAAACAGGGAGACACATATATATACAAGAAGAGATCTATAATTATGTAATTCTAGTCCTATAATTTTGATATTCTAATATAGATAATTATAATATTTACTTCATGAATCTCGGGATACAATTGACTTTCCTAGCATGGGTTTTTGTTGATTATATTTTACAAGTTTAATTAACAAATGAGGAAGCTGACGTGGAGTTTTCTAGCTGGTTAATAAAAGAAGAAGAAGGCTGCTGAGTAGGAAGAGGTAGTTAAATAACTAACTGGAGAGAGAGTCTTGGCAGAATCTTGTAGCTTCTTGAATTGGTTTAAAGATTCAAGAAGCAAGCTGGTGAGGAGCGTCAGGTTACAGCTGTGATTGTAGTTTCTTTGCTGTGTATAAAAAACACAAAGAATGAAATACAAGGTAGACACTGAAAAAAATATTCTTTCGGTGGGAAAATTCTAGTGTTCATAATTTTCTGTTTTCTGTCAATTTCCATGATTCATTTTCTTTTCTTCTTTGATTTCATTTGTTCTTTAGTTCTTGATTGCTGGTTGTTCCAGCTTTATTAATTCTTTGGTTAGCAAGTTTCTGGAGTGTTGATTACTATTGAAAAGGTTGTATCATTCTTCTGTTTTTCTTGGTAACTTGTCTCGGTGGTTGAGGAGGAAGAGTTCTGCAATTTTCTGGAGTTGCTGCTGCTATGTTTGCTGAATTCACAGTTTTAACCAAATTTATAAAAAACGAGAAAAAGGGGTTGAAACATTTTTAAGCGGTTGTTTCTTTGCTCGCATGCGTAGTACACAACGGTGTGAAGGAATGAATGCATATATGAACAGATTTTTGCATAATAAATTAAAATTATTTGAATTTCTTCAACAAGTTGATCCGTGTCTGTCACGTTCAAGGAACAATGATATGAAATATGATTTCGAGAATAAGTTATTCAAGTCCTATCATCAACGAAGCTTGGAGAAAATGTGCATGTATTTACACTCGGAAATTATTTGACATGGTACGTGAGGAGATTCAAAAAGAAGCACATGTAATTGTTTCGAGCCAGGTGGTTCTTTTGGAGATGCATGTGTACAAGTTGACTACGTTCGAACAATCAGAGGGAAACTAGGCTATGATTTACCACCTAAAAGATGGAGATTTGAAATTTTCTTGCAAAGAGTACTATGCTTCCTGCATCCCAGGCTATCATTTATTCTGCGTTATGGAAAACAAGCAGTTTAAGTAGATACCTGCTTCATTTATACTAAGACGGTGGATAAAAGACGTTAAAATTGACAAACAAACTCCTGTTTTGTTGGACAGTCACTTTAGGGATGCGCTTAACATGGTGAGGCGTAGCTCAATAAGTGCAGAATGCAATGAAATTTGTTTCCATGGATCAATCACTAAGGCTAGATACTGGAAATTGAAAGGTAAACTAGACAGATTGAAGATTGAAATGAAAGAACTTAGCCTAAATTCTGTTGAGAATAAAGGTGGGCCATTCAATGAAAGGAAGGAGGGGCAAAATTGTAAGAGAACCGGCGGTCGTTTAAGACCAAAGGTACACAGATTGGGAACAAAAACAAAGGTATCAAATTGAGAAGACATGGGCACTGCATACTAGTCAGGCACACAAGACGCAAATGTCCAAGTGTTAACAACTATAAAAGGGTCATGTGTTCGTTGGTACCAGTTTGTCCACTGATATTGGGACAGCAAGCATTGGTTACCACGATAAATCCTAATACCAACATTGAGTCGTCATTCGTCAAATATTCTAATCCAAGCGAATGAAGAGCAAAATTTTGGGGCATTTAATTAATCTCGATTTGGATCGATGGGAAGGGGAGCTGACTGATTCAGTTGAATAAATTTGTGTTACTTGTGGTCATTGAGATGATGCTGTGGTCACTCATTGTTTGGTTATGGACATCGAGGAATGCAGGTAACCAACTCATATTCATATTCATATTTGTGGTGTTTTCAGAACAGTTTTGGTTTGTTATAATCGGAAAAATAAAAAAAATTGTTTCTTTGTTCTCCTTTTTGTTTTTGCTCTATTAATCTGAGACTTTCTCTTTGCTAATTCATTTTCCTCGCTTGTATCCTGAATTCTCCCCTTTCTCTGTACGGATTCAGCTTCTTATAAAATTGCCGGTTTTAAGTGTATTCTTGTGGTAGCGAGGGATTTTGTATGGAAACCAGTGATGATTTTGTATGAGATGAGAGGTGATGTCCTTCATTGCAGAAGAAAAAGGGGCAAAACTCACATTCTTATCGGACATCTGTTCAATTGTCAAATCCGTAGGGTGCTTTGACGGTGGGGAATGAATGAATTTGTGCAGGTTTTTTATCCCAAATTTTATTCTCGTCCTAAAATTTTATAGGTTGAGGTGTTAAGAAAATTAATTTAAGGGGATTTTATTCTATATTCTATATTATTTCATATGATCTTTGCAAATGTATTTTGTGAAATCACAGATAACTATTACATAATTTATGTAATTTCACATCTAAAAGATTGTGTTAATTTCGTATATGATTGGATACTTCAGTTATGATTGATTTTTTTTTTTCTATATAAAAAAAAAAAAATCTGTTCAATTATCGTTTTTTGAGAGTTGTAATTGCAATTTAAATTTGAGACTACTTTTAGATATGACATTCATTCTAATTTTTATGATCTTCTTTTTTTTTCATATTCTGAATTTTTTATTCATCTAAATAGCGACAAGTTTATGCTAAATTCATTAATCTTAAGTTTATTTTAATATATTTTAAATACTTGGATTGTAGAGTATTTTCCTTTGTTACTGCAAATTAAGTCTTATTCAATGGCTCTGTGTTTACCCATTTTTATGCTGATATTATCTTCTTCTGTTTTTTTCCCTTGGATTTGTAAAGTGCTGATGATCTACACATTGTTCGAAGACTCACTGTGCGATTTGAGCTTATGCCGTAAAGTTTGCACTCGTGCTGTCGATGCCATAGGAAAGCATTGTGAATTGCTGGTGAATCTGTGTCAAAACATGCATCCTTTAGATACTGTAGACATCTCATCTATTTTTATTTATTTCAATGATATTGTATAAATTTCTCTTCATTATTTTCCAGATACAGTAAATGCCAACGATATCATATCCTGCTTATTCCCACAGGACGTAATCCAGTCCACCAGGTCACAAAATCTGGTTCTGATTTTTCAGCACAAGTGATTGAAACGTTGATGTTTCAATTTAAGAGAGAGAGAAAGAAAGAAAAATCAGAATTAGCACAGATAGAAAACATATCCTTTTACAATCCTAGGCACATATTTAGAGATTAGAGTAATAGATCCGAATGATACCATAATTCTTAATAATTTCCATGGCACAAAACCTTCTCTTGACATTCATCTCTAGCAATTGCTCAAAAAATTTCACTTTCAGAGTCTAAACACCACAATCTTGAGCACAGACTAAGCACCCTTAGACTGTAAAATGTCAAGTTCATCTAAGCAGAAGTAACAGAAGACTTCATAAACTGAGTCTTGTATCTGTACATCCAAATCAAAGTCCATGACAGCGAAAAACTAAATTTATATACAAATAATAAACTATAATTAGCTCAAAGTTATTTTTGAAGACATTCTTCTACATGTTTACACTGCTCCTTTGGATCGACATTTACTACTACATGTGTTTCTAGGTCTTTTCGTTTGTCCTCAAATGATGTGCGTCATCTGCCTTGATGATGGGTTTGGTAGGTGACGCATGTTTACTACTCTGTTTTGTTAACAACACGCTCTCTTGCTTCATTTGTTTTTTCCACTGACAAGGCAGAGTGCAATACGAAATCTCTCTTCTTCCGAATTATGCTACACATAATATATAATATTAACTGACATGACATGAATAGGTATCCTTAGAGAGAGAGAGAGAGAGAGAGCGAAATTGGACAACTAAAATATATGATTTGAAAATACTAATTACCGCATAATTTGGTAATAATAACACGTATAGCGTTTGCATGTACTTCATCACAAACAGACCGCAATTATGTGAAAATCAGAAAAAATAAATAAAATAAACAAATGTGGTTCGGGGTAATCTGAATTACAAGTAAAAAGCACAACCCAGGAAGTAAATTCAATCAAAATTCATACGATCAATCCCAAAAATTTTATTAAAAAATGGTAGGCATCGCGCAAAAACCTTTAATAAACAACGCAGTTTTCAGATTTTGTGCAAAGAAAATCAGAAAACAAATATATAATTGTAGTGTTAATAGAAGTAAAAGGAGAGAATATAAAATAATTTTAAAATCTAGACAAAAAATTGGAACAACAAAGGTATTCAAGAAAAAATTCTCTTACCCTCTATAAAACATTCTAAAAATTTCCATTCTAAGCCAATCGAGATAAAATTTATTCTTAGTTGCTAATAAACTATTATCACTCTTGCCTCAAGTTCATCATTAAATCATTCAGCAAGTGTTGAAATTAAAGCTGATTTCTTCAATTTCTTCCCTAAATATGAAGAAAACCCACAAGCATAGATTGGGGCTAGTAGATTTCTTTCTCTGACAAAATATAACCCCTCCTAGCATCCATAAAAGCGAAAAATCTTCCCCACTGCTCGATCACAAACTCGTATTATCCATGATTAAGGACCTATAATGCTAATGCTAATTTGTGAAAGACAGACGCCAATTTCTTGAAACATCAATTTCACTCAGTTTGGATAATAGTTACATGAACAAAATAAGTCATTCTATCAGTAACACTCAAAATTTGAAATTGATAATTAAATTTATAAAACACAAAGTTGTCACTAACCTTAATGGGAGGAAAATCTTGTGTTTCGACAGTAAGATTAAATTTAATCTTGGTGGAATGTTCTTCAAATAATGATTTCTATTAGTAAATAAAAGATTATAAAAAAAGTTCACTTAATTGATTTACAGCCGTCATTAAACAAAGAGATTAACTAAATGTTGTAAAAAGAATAATTCGAATTTACAGAGGAGAGAAGATTTACAAGTTTAGAGAGAACAACAATTGACTAGAAGTTATAAAACCATAAATACAAAACCGTCAAAAAAAATTTACAGTATCAATAAAATTTTAAAATTAAAAATAATCTAAATCGTTGATTTAATCTAACGAACTATAATCTTCCCATTATTAATACTGGGATTTTTCATCACAGTATTATAGAATTGACCCCAACATTAAATCCAATCAAACTTAATTGAATTAACAAGAATTATTTATGCATATGTAATTAACTGTCAGTAATTTTCTCCTGAATAGTAACTAGTAAATACCAACTTACACATCTCATACTCTCGTTCATAGCTGACATGTTTGTAAACGGGAATGGTTTAAAGGATTGGACATGAATAGGTTGTCACACATCCTATCAACACGTTCACCCCATTTTATTTCGGTATTAAGTGTAAAGCCTTTTCCAATCTCATTGCTTGAGTTGGCCCAAATCTTATCTTAATCATCCAAAGGCTTAAGGGGGAAAACTGCTTCTGCTAGAAGCATTTCTCGTAAAAGCACTTGCAATTATTTATAGGTCCTTTCTCTACAAGACACTTCAAGTACCTTGCAACTTCAAAATGAATGAAAAATAATTTTTATGAAGAAGATTAGGTAGCACTCTCCTTGAATATTATAAATATTTTATTTTTTCTATCTAAATCCTTGTATAAAATTTATACTTTTTGAATATAATAAAATATTTATGTAGTTTCAATTCAATAAGCAATGCTAAGTGTAACCTACAATGCTCTCATCAAAGCATTAACTGACTACTTAGGAATTTTTTATATTACCAGCCATCTTACAATTATAAAATATACGTTGTGGTTATATTTTTAATATTTATAATCCGGGATTTCGTATAATGTTGCACATCAACTTTCTTTCTATTACAATATATTAGTATTTCAAAAAAAAATATTAACTGCCCATTTCTCATACTCAAAATAACGTTTCTAAATATATGAAAACATTTTTATTATTATCGGGGGATTTTGTTATGATTTAGCCTATGGGTTCAGCCCATCTTTAAACCCTGTCCATGCCTATTATACGGACATATTATCCTCGAATGAACCCTTTGATACGACATCATTCTGAGAAGTCATCTGCACCATGCAGGAGAGGAGGGAGATTGCCTTGGGCACTCTACCCAAGGCTACTGGTCAGGAAATCTCCCTTGAGTTATTCTCGGTTGATCCACGCTCAGATGAAGGATCTTCAATGACAGACTTCTGGACCCAGGCTCAAGAGATCGGACTGATATGTTCCTTTCAAGAGAGTAGGGACTCGTTAGTATTCGGGGTATACATGTCTCCATGACACTATGTTTTGGCACCATCAGAGCTATAATCCGCTGTATAAAGGCCTCTCGAGAACCAAGTAATTTCATTCTCAGGAGAACTCGAAGCTCCACTCGGGGGACCTATGCTGTCTCGGGGATGAGGTGGTGAGGAACGGTAACACAACTTTCCACACACCCTGACTTTTGCAGTAGGTTATCCCGGGCACGACAGCCATGCAGCAACACGTGTCCAAAGGTACGAATTTATAGGCTTCCAATATACAGCATCCAGAAATAAAGGGAGGTATATTCTGATATTCTGACTTACTCTAAGACATTGACACACACAAAAAAGGGGATTCTCTCACATGTTCTTTCAGTTAGGTTCTGCATAATTCTCAGGGAATAGAACGTTCTATGTCTTCCATGTTATTCATGCTCTTATGTTTTGCATGCACACCTCTCTTACACACTAAGTAAAACCCTCTTTAACTTAAGTATCAGAGGATTTTCGCTGAAAAATAAATTTTATTCCTAAGGTATTTCGTGTTTTACAGTTCTAAATCAAAGACTAAAAAAAAAGATCAATTGATACTCGAGGTTAAGGACGATATCAATTTTTTGTATCAACAATTATTATTAATAATAATAATAGAATCAGAAGAGAGGTGTTATTACAGAAGATGTTAAAAATTGACCAGTAGGAGTAGCCCACGGAGTCACTTTCGGTGGTGGGTTAAATTTGTTTGTCTTCCTATATGAGGTTCAATTAAACCAAACATGATTTAATCCAAATAGACAAAAACTTAATTAGACTTGGGAATCATATTTTTAATGATTAAAATTTTAACTTTCTTATCTCATATTTTTTACTCTTATTTTGTCGAAGCTAAACCCCCATCAAAGTGTTTGATTAAATGCTTGATTTTTTAAAAATATATTTAAATGGCTTGTTGAATATATACTCATATAAAAATAATAAAATAAATTTTTCCTGTTATAAGAACCCTAAAAAAAATAACAAGGGGTCATTTGAAATAATTTTTTAAATAAAGTTTTTATAAGAAGAATTTCTTAAATAGAGATTTTAACAAAAATATATATATATTTGATTGTTATGATTAATTTTTAATAAAAATTGCATAATTATTTTAATAGATAAAAATTTAAAAATTATATTAAAGAAAAAATAAAATAAAATAAATATATTTTAGACAATTATTTAATATTTTTTAAAAATTAAAAAAATCTTGCTGGCAAGAACTTAAAATTTAGTCTTATTTTCATAGAGACAAAATAACTTTTAAAATCTTTTCTGAAAGCAACTAATCAAAAAAAAAAATTTTAACATTAAAATTTCTTTTTTGTAACCAATAAAGAAAACAAAAAAAAAAGGGACACTTGACCAATTTAAAATAAAATGGATGGTCTATTCTAACCACCGACACCATCTCCATCTCCATCTCCATCTCCATCTCCGTCTCCATCGATTGTAAATTTACGTCAAACACGTCAAACGACAAAAACGAAAAGTAGTACCCCACGATCTATTCACAACCAATGCGACGAAATAATCCTTCCAGTTTTCCCCAATCAAACAGTGCGTCCCACCTCCCACGCATGCTTATTATGATGGATACTTCTCTCTCTCACACTCTCTATAAATTTTTGTATTTACATCAAAATTAAAAATACTTTGAATTATTCTGTTTAAATTATTTGATAGATTTATACTATTCATCATCTCACAAAATTATGATGTGAAAAATATATTTATATTTTCTTTTGATAATAAAAAAATATTTATATTTAATTTAAGGAAAATAATTAAAAAATATTTATATTTAATAGAAAGAGATAAAAATATAAAATAAAAAAGGGATAATTGATCCTATTCCTTTAAATAATGGTTGTATTCAAAAAATACACAGACGTTCAAATTAACGAAAATTTATATTTTTATTTAAATGATGGTTGTATTGTAAAAACACACTGGAGACTTTGACTATGAAATTAACGAAGGGTTGTATTGTTTAATCAATAGTATTAAAAATGCAAATTTTGTATATATTTTATATTATTTGAAGGATAAGTGAAAATTGAGAGGATTAAAAAATAAATGAATTATATTAAAATAATAAATTCTAAAATTTTGAGAAAGTTATTTGTAATTCGAGTTATTTATTTATCAAATAATATTTTATCAATTACTCATTTATTTGTATTACTTAATTATTAAATTTTATTTTAGAACATACTTTAAATTAAAATTTAAGTAAAAGTCTGTTTGATCAAGTTTTTTTTTAGTTTAAAAGCTGAAAAGAAACTCTTATATAAAATAAGAGTTTAAAAATGTAAGATAAAACTGTTTGGTAAATGTTTTATAAAAAAAAAATTTGTTTACTATTTTTTATGAATAATTTATTTGATAAAATAATTTAAATAAATTCTATTTTTAGTTAAA
>JAVXUL010014857.1:0-12184 GCA_035590515.1 Trichilia minutiflora
AAAAGAAACTTCATGGTTTTTGGAGCTGGAGCCCATCAATGTGTGGGACAGAGATATGCCTTGAATCATTTGGTTCTGTTCATCGCTATGTTTTCCACGTTGCTTGATTTCAAGAGATGTAGAGCCGACGGCTGCGATGAATTCATGTACAGTCCGACGATTTGCCCCCAGGACGGATGCAAGGTTTACCTCTCTAAGCGTTGCACACGATACCCTAATCTGTCATTAGAATGACCAAAATGGTCCTAAAGAATTTTTTTTTCAGTATTCGTCGCCTGTTGTTTTGCCTGATTAGCAAGGGTGGATTGGTCAATGATTGTGTTCTTTTGTAATTTTCCTTTTTTTTTTTTCTGTGGGTGTGCATAGATTTTGATGGACGGCTAGGAGATAGCTTAGAAAAAGAAAATGGACAATTGTTTGTGTGAGGAAATTGAATAAATCAATGTTTAAAGAGATATACATATTGATTATTCCTTTTCTTCTATTTCCAGTTACGTAATTGTTTAGTTTCTTTCAATTGTTTATTAGTTCTATTCCTACTCTTTTTGGCTGTTGCTGTATCCAGATCTAGTTGTCTCTACTAAAGCTTGTCTGCGTGTTTTAGTTTTTGTTGTCTGCCACGTGGGTGGGTTGAAAGTATAAAGACAGAACACACAAGTTGTCCGTAGCAGACATTTACCAAAATTTTTGCATTAGTGAATCAATTAAGACATTCTTTGAAACGGAACGGAGACGGAGTGAATTCAGTTCCTTTTTCTTTTCCCCCCCAAATTCAGTTTGAATTTCAACAACTTAGGCTATCGTTACAAAATAATTTGCAAATGGTCCAACTCCAACTGAACACCTCATACTGATGATATGATGATAGTGTTTATCTTTTTAATTCATTTTGTTACAGGAACAAGGTCAAAAATAAATAAATAAATAACTGGTGATTAAAATATTTTATTTTTAAAGGTTGAATGAAAGGTCAAAAAATACCCAAAATTATTTTTATAATTTTACTTCTTTGATATGGACATAGCTACAATGCATATGTATTGTACAACTTGTAAATTATCTCAATTTTTAATTTTTTATACATACAACTATTTATATAATGTACTATGATTATTTTGATAAATGTCTTTTAATTAATTTTGTTTGTAAGTGATATATAGGGTTATATTTTTCTTCTAATAGTTGAGTTTCTTGAGAATTGAGGGAAAAATAAAAATATTGTATGATATTGACTCTCTTTATACTTATAGGATCCCATTCCCAACAATATTAATAACAATTACTTCAGTCA
This sequence comes from Trichilia minutiflora, assembly GCA_035590515.1. Taxonomy (NCBI): domain Eukaryota; kingdom Viridiplantae; phylum Streptophyta; class Magnoliopsida; order Sapindales; family Meliaceae; genus Trichilia; species Trichilia minutiflora. The sequence goes on from JAVXUL010014857.1 coordinate 1,292, forward strand.
GTTAGGATAAGAAACAAAACATTTTCAACGAATTATTGATGTTGAATGTGGATCCCACACAAAATTTAATCTATAAATAGCTTGGCTGTAATTACGAGATGTAGTAATCAAGTTTCGGAGGATATTATTATATCCATATTTTTTATTCACTACAAATTTTTAATATTAAATTATTCTTAAATTAAAAATAGATATAGATATTTGATAGATATCAAATCAATGCAAATATTTGAAACCCACAAATTATTAATTTATTTTTTTTAAAAAAATAATGCCTATGCCATCTAATGTTAAATTGAAATACTATGTAATTTTCCTAAATGGAAAATCCAAAATTTTTTATTTTGGCGTAGGTGAAACATCGAAGCAATGTATGTTGCTTTTTATAATAATAATAATAATAATACCAATTGAATTACAAATTATGCATTCATTATCGCAAAAAGTTAATTGAATTTGTAAATTTCATATTAAAATTCAAAGCCAACCAACTTTCCCGTATTATTCTCTGGAAGGCGTGTACTATTTCGATTGGCCAAGTGGCGAATTGTCAATAATTGTATGTAAAACTTTTGATTCTTATAAATACAATTGTTTTTATTATATATAATAAAATTTCGAAGATGTTTAGCATTAATGTGATCATGTATTACAAATTTTATATAATTATAATTATTAGTTTTATGATTAATAAATTTTAAAATAAATATATATGACCCAAATGAAACTGAAATTATAGATAATTCACATAAAATTTCCTTTGTATTTAATGATTTTATATATCATAAAATCTTACAATAATCACGATTTCAAAATACTGATATAAGTCATGATTTTAACAGAAGTCGCAACAACCCAATCTCATGTATATCTCGGAATAAATAAATAAATAAATAAATATGTGCATAGTCTTTTTCTTAATCATGAATACAAATTTAATTTCTCTCGCATTTTCCTTTTGATAGCCTCCTCCTCTTCCTTGTCTGATCACAAGACTTGAACAAACCTAACAAAACTTTTCGGTCAAAATTTTGAAATAAACATAAATTCCCATCTAGATGGTCAAAAATGGAATGGCCAATACAAGATGAAAATTGTTTTGGGAAATCAATAAATGAAGATCCATGCACGCAATGCATGGATGACACTTTACCAAAAACACTCAAATTCATTACCATTCAGGGTGGATTTTTTTTTTTTCATTTTTCGTTTTTTTTTTTTGTTTCAATAAACTAGTGCTTGATCTGTTCAAGACACTGAAATCATCTGATTGTTTGGTAAAATAATGGGATTTAATTGGTCAGGAACTTATATTTTAACCTGTCTTTCATACGGGTTTACAGCTAATCTTGTATTCCCAATAATGGCGAGGAGGAAGACCAGACCAACCACACATGGATACAAAAAAAACGGTTGGGATGTTGATTTATAAACACGATAATATTAAAAATATAAAAATATTATTCAAAATTAATATATTAATACCATTGTAAAATATTTTATTAATTAAAATAATCAATACTTTTTGTTTTAAGTTTGTATATATATACTGGCTGCTGAACATGTCTAGATAAAATAAAAATGGATACTGTCTAAGAAAGGAAGAATATTTGACCCGAAAAATCGTATTGAAAATTTTCAAATTGCGTGTGCGTAGAAAAATTGACAGTTTGTTCAAAAGTAAAATTGAAAAACAAAAAATTTATTTCTAGAATATTGGATAAATAAAAAATATTAATAATTATAGAAATCTATTAACTTATATATTATTTGAAGATCGGTTTCATGGATTCTGTAGAAAATGAATTGGGTGTAATTTGATAGAAACATCTGATCTATGCTTAATTTAAAGGTGAAACCAGCTTCAATTATTATTTGTATTTTAAATTAATTAAATCATGATTTTAATTTTAATTACATGTTTTCTTATATTAATTTTTGTTCTATGAATCATTTTTTATATACTATTACTACGTGTATTTTGCTTGGTTTGCATGAGTTGTACGGTTACTTATTTTTGGTCTATTGTTAAAATGAGCTCTAATTTTTTTTAAATTAAATAAATTATTAATATATTACTAAATTTTAATTATATATATTTTTAATTTTAAATTCTTATAATATTAGTCTACGAGATTTTCAAATAGCATTGTTGAATTTATTAATTTTTAAATATTTTAAGTAATTATTTGTGCTTTTTTATCAGCTTCTCGATTGCATATTGGCTTATAAGATTTTCGTGACTGAAGTGTGAACCCGATTTATATAAACTCTCGTGCCGTGTTGTGACGGCCCAATCCAATTAATTTTTGTGCCTTAAATAACAATCCAATCGAAATTTATACGAACACCCTTGAAGCCAGGCCAACCCATATATCATTCAAACTTTAAACAAAATTTAAGAATCCAATCGAAAGAATAACTTCCGCACTAGCGAGGAAGCCTCTCCCGCCCCAGTTCGGTCCAGCTCCATCATCTAGTGAAAATTCAAAGTCCTGTCCTCGGGGTTTGCCAGCTCAGCTTCAGCTGCGACACGCTACCGGCTCTTCCTTTCTCCACACCCTATAATAATGAACAAAAAAAAGTCATCAAAGAAACTAGTCATAGCATTTACCGATCTCTTCCCCGTCGCCACGGAGAACTGGAATAAAAAATCGCGGCGCTGTGAATTCTTACCGTATATCGTGTCAATTATAGCAGAAAAGGAATAATAACTAATTAAAGAATGAACGAAGAAGAGAAGATCAGAGATGTTCCCGGTAACTCACAGAATCAGAATTACTACGGCACGTTTCAAGGCGTTGCGAATTACTACCCTCCATTCCCTCAGCCTCCGAATCAGCCGGTCGTCGGGTTGCCACAGCCTATTCCTCCTCCCGGGACCATCAGTTATCCCCAGATTTATGGATACGGCTACCAAACCGTCACAGGTTAAATTTGTATATAGTTTACAATCTTTGCACGTAGTTCGAGATATTTCAGAATTTCGATTTGGAATTTTAGTTATTATTTTTTGCGATGATAATTTTGGTTAAATTATTTGCTTTTAGTGGAAATATCAATCATTGATTCTATCACTGTTGATTGTTTTGTTAATAATTGCTAATAGAAACCGAGTAATTTACCTCCAGTTGTATAAAAATGAATTATTTTAACAATTGTGTGTCAATTAAGTGTTTAATACATGTTAGTGATATATTTTTCTGTCATTTATATTTTTGCTGATTTTTAAGGTTACGCTATTGTGGAGGGAAGACCAGTGAGAGAACACCGCCTTCCTTGCTGTGGCCTTGGCATGGGATGGTTTTTGTAAGTTGTACATTGACTGTTACTTTATTTTTATTGTTTCTGCATTGGAGGTGATAAAATTTTTTGGTTTTTCTGCGCTTTCTTTAACAAGAATTTGAATATGTTTGCTTTGTTTTATTTTGAGAATCCAAGGTGCATTTACTTGAACAAATAGGCTCTCATAATTCATTGTGGGGTTTGAATACAAGAAGTCTAGAAATGTTAATTATCTCTATTTCTGCATGCCCGTGTCAATTAAGCGGATTGGAAATAGAATTTCACTTGGGCCTTAATCATGATGAAAGATATAGGAATGCTTTTTTTTTTAAATGGATAATGATTTCAGTATTACTGCATTGTTGTGGCCATGTCTGTGTCGCAAAAATTTAGGTTTATTGGGATTTAGGATGTAGTTGATGTAGATCACTGCAACGATGCCATTTGATTGTGATAAATGTATGGAGATTTCGCTTACACAAGCTCCAGCAGTCTTTCCAAAAATTGCATGTTTCTTTGATATCTAATTATCATTGCTTTGTTTTCTAGCCTATTTTTTTGAATTTGTTTGCACATTTTAATTTTTATTATATTACTCCTCTGCTCCAATCAACCCTCTCCTTCCCTTCCAGGAAAATAAAAATTAAAAAGATTGTATTGTAGTTGTTTGAATAACTGAAAGTGAAAAAAGAGCTAAGTGTTTGATATTCAAATATAAGCAAAAATGATGTCCTTAATGAGCTCCAGTAGATGAAGATGTGGCCTATAACCAGTTATCTATTTCTTAACTAAAATTGCAGTCTCAGCCATGGATCATGACTAATAAACTTGAAATCTAGGTTTATAATTGGCTTCTTGCTTGGTGGCATTCCCTGGTATGTTGGAGCTGTCATTGCAGTTTGCGCACAAGTGGATTACCGAGAAAAACCTGGATATATTGCATGTGTAATTGCTGTAAGTTCTCTTTTATCTGCACGTTCACTATTCATTCACTGAACATAGGTATCCTTCTGTTGTTCGTTGTTTTGCATAATAGCCTCAACTACTATAAATTTATGAACAGCTTAAGACAAAGCACCGGTAGCGGTGCTATTTTTCTCTGTAAACCGGGTATAGCATAGGTCACAGGTAATTTAGGCACATTGTCCTAACTTATGCTGCTGTTATATCTTTTTGAGACAACATATACAGTCCATTCATTGTTTATGGATCCATGGCCGTTGGAATTGTTATTAAACTGTGTGCCGGCATGTATCTATTCACTTGGTAACTTGGTAGTGCTCTTGCTTTCTTCACTATACATCTCTGTCCTTTCATGCTGATGATAATCACTCCTTTAGTTGCCGAGAGCTAAAGAATTTTGTCTTTGCTTTTTCTTAAACATGCCTTTCCCTTTCCTCTATCTACATTCTAATTATTTTTTTGCAGTCGATTCTTACATTGATTGCCATCATGCTCGGCGTGACAAGGGGAGCCCTTACTTGGGGAGATCACTACTGGCTTCAAAATTGATTATAAATCCATCGTGTTCTAAACATTATTTGGTTGGGAGTTGTGATATTTGAACATGTAAAGGCAACTATTGAAATTATTGAATGTTCACTATTTAAATGTATATAAAAATAAATTGTAATTATATGAGAACAGATTGATTGTTAATATTAATTTATTATTAGCTATTTTAATTTTCTCCAATGTTTTAAAATCATGTACAAATTTTTCAAAAATTAAATAAATTTTGAGAAAATATATTATTCAACAATCAAAGATAAAAAATAATAAAAAATAGAAATAAAGATGTTTATGATTTTTATCTTTTATTTCATACTATATGTTTATAGGGATGTATGTTATCATTAAATTTAGATGATTAATGAAAATTTTTACAAAATGTAATTGATAAAATAAAAATTATGTGACATACAATTTGGTGTGAAAAAATTTAAAATATTTGTAAATATTAAATAAAAGCTAAAATAAATTTTCAAGATATTTGTTCAATCCAGCAAAATTTTTAAAAAAAAAAATTACTCTTCTGAATTCATAGGGGATTGTGGTGTCCGTAACAAAATCTGTACTGGAGACAAACACCCAACCGATCTGATGAAAAACGGCAACATGGATACCACAAGTAGAGATGGAAATGCACTGAAGATGTTGTTTGCATGCTCCATGGGCTTGGAACTAAGACTAGCGTAGATATTGGAAAGTTCATGTTTGCTGGGAATTTTATCTGCAAGACGGCAATTGGTATTAGTAAGAACACCAAGCTTTAAGGTGCCGGAACTTCCATGTTGTAACTTGTTTGCCTCGTTCTCTGTCTCATGCTCGTGCTCAAGTTGACCATTTGCCTCTCCACTGATGTGCCCATGCACAGCTTTGCTATTCCCTTGAGCTTGTCCATCTGTTGGTTTATTAACTTAAATGTACCATTTCCTATCACTGATCTGTAGCCTCATCTTAAAACATAGCAGAAAATCCTTGTATCTTCGTCTCAATAGCCATTGATTTAGAGGTTGTTTGCTATAGAGGTGGTGTGTTCATACAACTCCTTTTAGTTTTTACTCAGCGATAATTACTATAGAATAGAGACTAAAATGTCAAATATTAGTTATAATATGAGTGAATTAATATTAATAAATATATTTTACGATTTTACTTCTAAAACTAAATAACCCTCCCAAACTAATCATTGATGAGAATTCCTTGTTCAACAAAGAGTTTAGATGAGGAGTTGTGATGGACAATATTTAAAAAATAAATGCAAAATGGAAGTAATCAAGGTATTCTTTATGAAGTATCCAAGGAACTATAGTTATAAATAGAAAACCTTGGAAAGTTAAATTTTTTTTGCTTTATTGTCGATAGAATTACTACTTGCTATAACACTTACACATGCTTCAATTGATAAATTGAAATGTTAGTACTCTAGGTACTTTTATATTTATTTGAATTGCAGTTGTATTGAGTTATTCTATTTTTATTATAAAGAGAGGATTGAAGGATAAATAAAAGTGTAATTTTTTTAATAACTCAAAATATTGGGGGTTAAAGGGTGAATAAAAGTGTATTTTTTTTAAATTCAGAATATTCAAATTTTATTTTATTAATTTTTAGAAGATATTAATTGAATATACTATATCTAAGTATTTTATTTAAATAATAAATAATTAATTAAAATTAAACTCATAACATAAGTTTAAATTACACACCTCAAATTTATCCATAAACGATAAATACACATATCAAATTTAATCGTAAATGATAAATAAAAGTGTATTATATTGTAGCATAATATCATATATGGCCTTCAATCAAGAGTTTTGATTTAGTAATTTACACGAGTATAAATAAATTTTTTTGTGCGCGCTTATTCATATATTAGTTTAAATTAAAAAGAAGCACATAGATTACGAGTTTACGGGTGTGCAAGAGATGTGGTAGAGTTTAGGTGTCTGAAGCTTAAAGAAATTTAAGTAAAAAGACATTTAGACCCTTCAAATTTGGTCTAATATCCAATTAACTCTGTCAGATCAAAAGACGTTTAATTGAGGGAATTTTTTGTCCTTTAATGTTTAAATTTCTTTAAGTCCCCATGATAATTACACTCTATCTCCATATTTATAAAACAATATCAAATTATCATCAAATATTTTATAAATTTACATATCAAAATATCCTAAAAATAAAAAACAAAATATCTAAAATATATAATATATTTTTTTAAATTGATTATATTTTTATTTTTATAATTATAATTCAATTTTTTTCCTCTTCTAATTTGTTCATTAATTAAATTAATTGTAATAAATTACAATTTACTCTATCAAGCATACGAATCAAATATAATTTTTTTATATTAATCAAATACAATTTTAAATTGAGCTAAAATATGAAGGGGGAAAGTGGTGAAATTTAGAATTTTTATAAGAAATTTAAAGTCTATTTATGTATTTTTATATGATGTTAATTTGAATTAATTTTTATTTATACAATTATTTAATTAATATTTATTAAGCAAATTAATAGTTTGAGGTGATGTGTTGTTTACAAAATATTTATTAAAAATTTGATATTACTTAATAAATATGAACATCGAGGTTAATTATCTTGGAATCTTGTAGAAATTTCGATATTAAAAGACAAAAAAGACCTTTATTGGTCGGATTCTTTTTATCTTTGAGTTTTGTTGGGTACTAAGCCAAATTTAACGGATTTAGATGTCTTTTCTAAAATTTAAAAATATAAATTAATATTATTTTTATTAATTATTTTATTAATAATTAAATTAAATATTATTACTGCCGCCGATATTTTTCTTCCGTTAAAATTCTTGCGAATTGTTTTATCTAATGAAATATCATTTTTATCGTTAAATTAATTGTTTGTCATAAATTTGAAATTAAATTTTTAACCACAAAATATTTGACTGTTATTTACTAAAAAAATTATAATTTACGATAATAAATTATATGATCGCATAAACTAGGAAAAGAGCATTTCAAATGAAGGTCGTTGACCAATAGCAGCAACGGACGGACGGTGGCCCCAATTAATTTTTTTAATAATAAAAAATTATTTACACTAACTATAAATAAGAAAATATTAACTATTGAAACATTCCAAATTTATTCTTTAGGGTATTTGCTTTAATCCAAACATGAAACATATACCAAAATTTAAAACTTGCAAATTTCCTTATTAAAAATAATTATATTCTAAACACTTCATATTAAAGTTTAATAGTAATTATACTCCTTTTATTTCTCAATAAATACTCAATTGTTAATAATTATTCTTTTTTTTAACCAAAATATCTGGGTTAATTTACATGCACCACGATTAATTCTCAGAAGAGGTTAGTGCAATATCCCATCGTCACAATTCCCCACTTAAATCATGAATACACCTACAAAATCGAACCCATAACCTTACACCTAATCACACAATCTTAAATTCGCTCCTGTCAACTGAATTATCTATAAATAAGACGTTAATAATCATTCTTATCAAATACTAATTTTAGTTTTATATCTTAAATAAATACACAAAAATACTCGCATGTCTATAATGTTTATCCATAATCAAAAGTTTCAAAATTACAAAATCTTCTTTCTAAAGAATTCAACAATCTCTTAACTATTCCATTCTTCGCGTCGCATGATCAAACCTGAAAAGTAAGGGTGAGTTAATTCTTAATAGATACTTATATCCAAAGGTAGATTTATTAAATTAAAACAATCAGGATTTCAAATATAATATCTTTTGATTTTCAAAGATAATTTTATAAAATATTAAAACACAACTTAAAGAAATCAACATTTATAAAATAATATGAATGCACGTAATTATTTATTTTAAAATAATTTTAATTAATTTAGTCCATACGTACTTTAGCTTCAGGAGCCTTATTCTCAGAACCATCCAACATGGCCCAATGTATTTTAAGAGTATTATTCTCAAAGACCGTCAACTCGATTTCCTATTTACGTTTTTTACTAAGGGATTGAAATCACAAGTTCACAACTATGTTCATTGATGTTATATCAGTCATGGCCATCTCATTATCATTTACTTAATTATTAAATTTTTTATATTTATCTTTTCAATCATATTTACCAATTTCATAAATATAATATTTTTCTCAAATCAATCATTGTTCAAAACACAACTTTCTCATAATAATCAATTTATTCATAAAAACACAGCACACATTTTTTACATTATATTATAAAGATAATATCTATATAAAAATTACTATTTAAAACTAATGTAGAAAACAATCAATTAGGTCAGGTCAACACATGATAATTTTAGAATCTTAGAAAATTCTCGTAAACTTTTAATTTGAATAAAATACTTTACTTTTTAATTTTAAACCAAAAATTGAATTCAACTACCTAAATATTTCAACTATCTTATGGTCCTTGGGATTTCTTTCCTTCCTTAGCAATGTGTTTTTAATATCAATTTAGTAATAATAATTATTAACTCACAATATAGTAGTTAAAAAATTTGTAAAAAAAATACAAAATTAAATGATATAAATTTATTCCGAATTCTTAACAATTTTCAAATATAATATATTCCAAAATAAAATTATATCTCCAATCCACATTAAAATAGTAAAAACTATACTAATAATTTATTACATGTTGATGTAAGAAAATGTCCAACTATTTTCTTACACTAAGTATTGAATAGTTCACGGTGATTGATGGTGCAACTGTTAAAGGACATTTTATATTTGTATTTGTGACTGAACTTGAATTGCTCCCAAATTACCTACGTATCACCCTTTCTTCTCTCTTTTTTCATTCCTTCTCTTCTGATTCTTTTCATTCTCTCTCTTCTTCTTCTTTGATGGAGGATCAAGACACGCATAATTCTTTTTGAATAAAGGGATGATGATTTGATAGAGGAGATAGTGATCTGACAAGTTAAGAGAATAAAATGGTAGCTCCAAAAAACTATAGGATAACTGTCATCCAATCTTTAGGATCCATAACTCAAAACACCTCCAACATTATATAACTTACAAATTTTCCTCTCTTTTCTTTCTTCATCATCCCATTTTTTTCTCCTCCTCGATTTTTTTTTTCTTTTAAATCTATATTCTCCCTTCTTTCTTTCTTTAGTTACAATTGATTTTTTTTCAATTGAATTAATGAAAAGTGGTAACCGACTCTTCCTCCAATCCTCCACCGTTCATTTTCCTCCTCCTTTCCTTATTGCGTGTGTCCAAATTATTCTTATCTAATAGCATAAATCCAATTGAATTTTTAACTTTTTGATAATTACATATTATAGGCCCTTTTACAATTAAAAAAAATCAAACTAGTCCCCTTCTTTTATTATATTATTTTTTTAAAGATATTACAAACTCCCCAACTTAAATAAAATTCCGTGCTCAAAATTTAACATGATTTAGTAATTATGTAAAATAGGACTTAACATATATTTTATTTTTCAATAAATATTATCATATGAAATCACAAATTCTTTCTGGATTAGAGGCCCACCATACTTTCACTGCACCGTCCTAATAATTGAATAAATTCACTTCGGCCAATTTGTATTCACCCATCACCTCTTAATCAAGGAGAAAATAAATAATTAAATACATAAATATCAATATTCAATCAAAAACTGAATTTAGAAATAATCATTCCTAATATATTATACCCCAAGTTCAAGAGTGGACATTTGATCTTCGCACAATATATATAAATCATATAATAAATTTTAACAGAATTTTCATTTATTAAAAATTTGAATTTTAAAGTGTCTATATGATCATATTAAGTCAGGATTTTATCATATATTTGATACAATTATATATAATTTCTATACACGTACTCTGTAGTATATAACAACTATCAGATGATCCGTGAGATTCCACTTTTAAAAAGTGTGTCGATTTCATATTTAATTGGATACCTCAATAATAATTGGATAGAAGATAATTCATATAAAATTCTCAAATTTGGAGATTCTTAATAATTGGATATATTTCGTATTTCACTTATGCCTTAATAAAACAAAATTCTTACTAATAAATCAAACATTTATTCTTAATAATCACCACACTTCCGTTGCAATACTCTT
>JAVXUL010014868.1:0-12183 GCA_035590515.1 Trichilia minutiflora
TACTCAATATTAGAGGACTTATCGCTATGATTCATATGTCATATTTCTTATTATAATGAAAATACATGGGCCAAGTGGGAGAATGTAAGAACGTGGCCTATGAGTTGGAAGTTTACTTCCATTTTCTGGTGATTTACAAACTACCCATGATCGATGAAAACTACCCATTCACGTTTAATAACTCCCCATAACTTCTTGATGGAAGAAATTTATAAATTCGGATTGTTTTGAGGTCCCTTGGCTTGCTGAACTCATTCAGAAAATATACACCATCAAATTGAAGTTCAGAAAGGCAGAGTAACTCCTCAAATTCGTCTCCAAACTCGAAAAAACTCGGTGGTCGGAGGTATGTTTTAAAGCTTCCGCAATTTTGTTCTAATGCTATATTATGATAAATGATGAATTAGAATATGTTTAGGACACTCAATAGGAACTTGAAGTGAATGGTTTTAATTAGTTTAGTAAAAGGAAGTGAATACTAGTCAGCACATGACAAAAATTCAATGAACCAATAATCAAATCATTTTCTATTTGTGAGAGACCTAAAGTAGTATTTGAATTGAAATTTGAAGTGAATTTTGGAGAAGAATTAGTGATTGAATTGCATATTGCATCCATATATAATAGTGACCTACTCCAAATAGTTTTGTTTTGAGATTCCAAATATTGGTAGGCATGTTGGAATTTCATTTGTGCTTGGTCTTTCTTTCTCTATTCACATATGTACATTGACTTGATAATAATTCGTGGAGAAGTATGACGGCAACTAGAAGAGAAAAAGAAGCATTTTATTTTTATCATCAAAATCATATCATAATTGATTCTAGTGCACCATTTGTGGCTTGACTCAGCAAATCCCTCACATTTTGTGTTGCGTTCCATTATTCATTATTACTTGTCCTTCTTATTGTGCTTCTATATAAACATAGCAATTACTAAACTATAGGCCTGAAGAGAGGAGAAGAAACAAGAAGAAGAACAACACATTTTGCTATCAAATCCGACTTAGCTCAAAAGGATATATCGTGTGCACATGTATTTTATATTAAAATTACAAATAATATGCAATTCATATTGTATTATCTTGTTTGTTCACCATCAAAACAATAAGGCCAAATGAAACAATAAATATGATAAGTGTGATAATATTTTTAGATTACTTATAGATTAATTTAAGTAGAATTGATTATTTTAGTATTGTATAAGTTAGATGTATGATTACGGATTTGATTTATCTTAGTCCTTGTGATTTAGTACAAATTATAGATAGTGATATGTTTAGTTAAATTTATCATGAGGATTAATCCGATAAGACTGACCTAATTGATATAATTGAAATACTCCAAATTATCAAAGAAGAAGGTGAAGAAGAGGAATAAGAATAAGAAAAATGATGGTTTAGGTTTCTTTTATCCACTGAGACCATTGTGGGCACACGGGGTATTATACGAAATGCTGTCAACGATACATCCCATGTGGGTTATTGTGTGTTGCTGACTTGTGCTTTGGTTTATCCACAATTTGACAAGCTAGCTGACACCAAGCCTAGCTTCTTCTTTCTATCTCTCTTTTGTTGGGTGTCTCTGAGCCCATTAATCTATATGTGGATATGGGGTCTTCATTTTTACACCAATTGGATTTTGTTCAACTTTGCATTTAATTCAACCCAACCCCATTTACAAAACTCAACTCTTAACTATCCACATTTCATTCTTCCCTTTCAATGCATTATATTCGCCAACCATCCATCTCTCTCTCTCTCTCTCTCTCTCTCTCCCATATACCTTATGAAATATTATAATCAATTGTCTACTGTTTGTTTGTTTTTTATTTGCATGTGGATTAATTTTACCCCCAATCTGTCAATGTATGCTACCTGAGGTAAATATTTGAGATGGGTTTTGAGTTTATGTTAAAGTTTGCGGGAGTTAAAAATGAGTCTTGGCTAATCTTACGCAAATAATTAAGGATTGGAATGATTCTCTAATAAGATCGAGATAGGCTGACATTAATTGAACATCCGCGTCACTATTTAGAAGGCTAACTTTCAATAGAACATTTGAAGGTGTCTCACGGTCACAAGCAAATCCACTATATGAGAATTTGAGGTCTGTGGCAATTAATACTGAACATCTTAAAAATGTGCTTTCAAATAAATGATTTAATCTACCTTTTCGAACTTTTATTAGTCCTAATATATTAAGTCGGAAGCCTGTCAAATATTGTTATTAACATAATGATAGCGTACACAAAAATTTGAGCACAATAAATATGTTCTTAATATTTTAAACACAGCAATACTTTGAGAAAATTGTATCCAAGTGAATTGAGGTGAGAAGCTTAATTGAAGTTTGGTTTTGCTTTTCATAACAAACTTATTGCCTGTCGAGCTTAATACGGTTGAACAACACCTTTGTCTTTTCAAAATTATTACAAAAAAATTATCTAAATTCTTTTTCAATTTAATATAAACAGGATTTGGAACTCGAAAACTCTTGTGCTACTTAAAAAATTGACTAGTTGCGCTAACTGGTATCCACATTTTGTATAACATTTGCAGTGCATTTGAGAAGGTAGTTCAAAGCTTTGGATGGAGAGCTGCGGGATAGGATATTGGATCGGGTTGAAGGGCTGAACCATCCATGTCGGGAATATAGGCTAATGAGCTCTTTTTCTTCCTACTTGATCCTCCACGAAAGGAACAGGCTAGAAAACGAAAGCGCTAGCGCACTCCATCCTCTGGCAGAAAGCAGACGGGCACTAAATGGGAATGCGGGTAGAAACCCCCTCTTCTGTCTGGTAACTTCGTGCATTGATTCCATTTAAAAATATACCGCAAGCAGATTGTATATGTTGCATAAACATAAAGATTTAAGCATAGTGTTGATATAAGAAAATATCTGGCGATTTTTATACACCAAGTATTGAGTGACTCACGGTAGTAGTGTGGTGGTTGATAGATTTTTTGTGTATTTGTTATTAGACTTGAATTTCTTCCAAGCTGCCTACGTACCTCCTTTCTTTCCCTTCTCTTGATTCTCTTTTCTTCTCTTTTTTATTTTTTTCTTTGGTGAGAGAATTAAGTCACACATAATTCTTTTGGGGTGAGGGGGTGGTGATTTTATAGAGGAGATGGTGATCTAGTAGGCTAGGGTGGCAAGGTGGCAGCTCTAGAGAATTATAAGGTAGTTGTCATCCAATATGTAGGACTCGCATCTCAGAACACCCCCAACATAAGTCCCTTAGTTTTCAGTAAAAATATAATTTTACTGAAAATTACAGTTTGTATAGGCCTTTCATAGGAACAGGTACTCTATACGAGATCTAGGCATCGTCGAACGAAAAAGCAGAGAATCATCGAGCGCGTAAGTTCGGGATCAAACGAATCTGCTCAATAATATAGAGTGGGTGAAATCAGAATCATCGAGCACGTAAGCTCGACATCGAATGAATAAGCTCGGAAATATGAGTGAGAGAGCTCCGAATCATCGAGCGAATAAGCTTGAAAACATGGAGCGAAAGAGCTCTGAATCATCGAGTACGTAAACTCGGTATCGAGTTGAGAGAGCTCAAAAACATAGAGTGGATAAAATCAGAATCATTAAGTGCGTAATCTCGAAAATATAGAGTGGATAAAATCATAATCTTCGAGCGCGTAAGCTTGACATTGAGCAAATAAGCTTGGTATCGAGTGCATATATCATAGTAATGTAGATATGGATCATCTCTCATCTCAGAGGTCTCGATCAGGGACGACATGGTCCATCTCAGAGATCTCAGATCAAGGACAACGTGGTCCCTCTCAAAGGTCTAGGCTTGGGGATGACGTGGTTCTAAAAATAACAGTTGACCTTGGACGACGTAGTCCATATGACCTCAGAATGACGTGGTTTCATATTATCTGAGGCCCTGTCTGATGGTTCGATCGATTTTCTGCGAGTTGAACTGAGACTTGGGGCTTTAGAGATGAGAAATGAGCCTTCTGAGATCCGAGATAAAGTGGTAAGTCTTCTATGATAGAGTTGAGACCTTCGAGATGAGGCAATGAGCTCTCCGAGATGAGGCGAAAAGTCTATTTTTGATAAGTAGCTTTTGTTCTGCCCACAAGTCACTTTAACGAGAAGTCTACGAAGGATAGTAATAGAATCATTACATTAGAAATAGTAGAAATCATAATATTCAATAAATATCATACAGTAACATACATATTCATGATTTCTATGTTCAATCACAGTAGATATGTAAATGTAATTTCCATGCAAATAATATTTTATAATGGTTGCTAAATAATCAATATGTAGCTAGCATTTATAATTAAAATTAATAAGAAAAAAAGAATGTTAGAGAAACTTTCCTGGATGAACCTTCTTTCAATGAAACAAATGAGAATATTGTAGAATGAGCCCTTTGAGATGAGCAGATAAAACCTTTGGGATGAGACGAAAACCCCTCTCTGGATGAGGTAAATAGCTCTCTGGGATGAGCAGAAAATATCTCTGGATGAAGTGAATAGCTCTCTGGGATGAGTAAAAAAGTCCTCTGAGATGAGCAGAAAATATCTCTGGATGAGACGAGTAGCCCTCTGGGATGAGTAGAAAATACCTCTGGATGAGGCAAATAGCCCTCTAGGATGAGCAGAAAAGTCCCCGAGATGAGCAGAAAATACCTCTAGATGAGGCGAATAATCCTCTAGGATGAGTAGAAATGTCCTCCAGATAAGCAGAAAATACGTCTAGATAAGGCGAATAGTCCTCTGGGATGAGCAAAAAAGTCCTCCGAGATGAGCAGAAAATACTTCTGGAATGAGCAGAAATGTCCTCCGGATGAGGCGATGAATCCCCTGAGATGAGGCGAAATGTCCTCCGGATGAGATGAGCTCTTTGGATGAGTAGAAATGACCTTCAGGTAAGGCGATATACCTGTTGGGATGAGCAAAAATATCCTCTAGATGAGACGATAAGTCCTTTGGAATGAGCAAAAATGTCTTTCGGATAAGGTGATATGCCTGTTGGGATGAGCAAAAATGTCCTCCGAATGAGGCGATAAGTCCTTTGGAATGAGCAGAAATATCCTCCGAATGAGGTGATATGCCCGTTGGGATAAGCATAAATATACTCCGAATGAGGTGATAAGTCCTCCGGATGAGACGATGAGTCCCTTGAGATAAAGCGAAATATCCTCCGAATGAGATGAGCTCTCTAGATGAGTAAAAATAGCTTTCAGGTAAGACGATATGCCTGTTGGGATGAGCAAAAATATCCTCCGAATGCGGCGATAAGTTTTTTGAGATGAGGTAAAATGTACTTCGGATGAGATGAGCTCTCTGGATGAGTAGAAATGGCCTTCAGGTGAGGCGACAAGTCCTGTGGATGAGGAGATAAGACCTCTAGGATGAGGCGATGAGTCCCCTGAGATGAGGGAAATGTCCTCTACAGTGAGAGATGAGACCTTTGAGTCAAATGAGATCACCTTGGGTCGAGGAAGAAATCACTCAGATTGGAGAAAAATCACCTCGAGTCGGGAGAGAAATCACCTTGGATTGAAAAAAATCACCTTGGATCGGGGGAGAAATCACCTCAGATTGGAGAAAAAGTCACCTCGAGTTGGGGGAGAAATCACTCGGATTGGAGAAAAAATCACCTCGAGTTGGGGGAAAAATTACCTCGGATTGGAGAAAAAATCACCTCAGGTCGGGAGAGAAATCACCTCGGATCGAAGGAGAAACCATCTTGGTTCGGGGGAGAAATCACCTCGGATTAGATAAAAAATCATTTCGGGTCGTGGGAGAAATCACCTTGGATCGAAGAAAAAGTAACCTCGAATCAGGGGAGAAATCACCTCGGATCGAAGGAGAAATCACCTCAGGTCAGGAGAGAAATCACCTCGGATTGGAGAAAAAATCACCTCGAATTAGGGGAGAAAAATAAAAAAATGAAAGTTTCTGTTTATAGCCAAAATATGAAGATTAAAGACACAGAACACCATCTTCATCGTTCATATCGCAGATCCATATTTCATAATTATCCCAATCAAATTTCAGCACGATCTAACGGTTAAATTAAACGAACAGGATGTTGAATGTTCGGAGTTCGTTCGATGACCAAATTACATGTTACCTCTGGTTCCAAACACCGATCTCTCCACCAGAAGCTTTTGTCAACAATCCATCTGTTGAGAATGAACAAATACATTCCACAATATAACAGAAAAAATTTCATCTCAATCCAACAGTAAAATAAAACGATATGTAATAAAGTTGAAAGGCTATGCAATCTGAAAAAACCTAGATAAATAGAGAATAAATTTTATGGTATTATTCTTCAAATATGAACAGTACAAATAAAGAAAACATATAGACTAAATTTATGTCAAAATTTGACATAAATCTGACGGTCAAAAAAGAAGAGATCGTCAATGGAAATAAGCTCTCAAAACTAACAGAAAACGGGATTGATCTACCATAACTTCTACTAGACAGATTATTATTAAAATTCGTTCGATTAGAATGTAGATCAATAAGTGAACTTCCTCCCACCAAAAAATTAGATTACTCTAACGGTCGGATGAAAAGTTATAAGCAAAACTGATGACTATAACTAGAGCTATCTAACGGACTGGGTTAGCTCGCGAACCGGCCCGTAAAAAATCGGGCCCGAATCGGCCCGGATCATTGTTCACATGGTCCAGGCCGATTTTGGGCCAATATAAACGGTCCAGTCCAATTTTGAAATTTTAGAACCAAGAAATCGGACCGTAACGGGCCCAAAACCGTTTCGGGCCCGTTTGTTTGGCACACGGTTAAACCGGCGGGTTGAACCGGCCCGGACCGTCGGTTCAACCCGGGTTAATTTTTTTTAAAAAATTTTTTAATTTAAATATTTTTTTTAAATATTTTTTAAATTAAAAAATTAATAAAACCTAAACCGGACTGGAACCGAACCGGAACCGGAATCGGAACCAAATCCAGACCAAAACAGAACTGGAACTGGACCAGACCGAAATCGAAATCAAAATCGTTTGACAAACAGGCCCGACCCATTACTGTTCTACTTCCGGTTCTGGTCCGATTCTATGAAACTAGAACCGTCGAACCGGATCGGCCCGGACCGTTTAAGCTTTCGGTCCGGTCCGATTTCAGTTTCATGGAACCATCGAACCGGCCCAAACCCGCTGGTTCGGGCCCGTTAGACACCACTAAAAGACAGAATATATTTACAAACACTTAGTAAAATATTCTACTTCTCTATGTAGAAATACAATGTCAGAATTAGAGGTGGTAAATGACCAGACTGAAACGCACACGCTTGATTTATAAACAGTAAAAATTCAGTATAATTTGATTCGTTAAAAGAGTAATGTCGGGATGAGAGGTTAGGCCTGTAAGTAAGGCTTGACACAAATTATTCCGAGCTTTCTAAATAATATAAATAAATTATTAAAATAATAATAAATTATTAAAATAATATTTTAATTCATGAACTTGACTTACAAACTCAGTTCACGGGTTTGATACGGTATGGTCTATCGATAAGGCACGATACAATCTTTTTGAATCGTACTTTATATATTATATCGGGCTTTTATTTTTTTATTGGACAAGATCTGATCCAACACATTAACTTGTAAGGACCTCATTTTCATAAGTCGTGCCAGGCTGACCTGACCTGTTTATCATCTCTAGTCAAAGCAAGAGTATTTCAACAATATTTTTAATAGTTATTTATATTGCATTTGACTGTCTTTTATAAACAAATTTAATGATAGTTATTTAGACGGTTTTATTTTTAAATTTGAATATAATTATTGAATGAACAACTATATTATTTTATTCTTACATAATATTTTATCTTTGTAAGATACTATGTCTTAGGTTTAAACTCTATATGTTACTTTTGATTATGCATTAACAATAGTCTATATGATTAAAATGATATATAGTTTATTGGAGAAAATTTGTGAGTGACACATGGGGTCTCATTAAGAAAGAATGTGGCACCTTTATCCCAGGCATTTCAGCCTCCTTGACAACCTCAGGCCCCCAGGAATCACCCTTTCAGGTGAACCCGGCCTCAGGCCCGAAGAAGTCGTCCTCCTAGGTGCACCCGTCTCAGGTCCCAGAGAATCATCCTCTCAAGAGTCAGGAACGCGACGTAGCTCTCTAGTACCAGTAGTCGAAGACTTCAGGAGGTCTATGCAGCCTTAGGACGAGTCCATCCATGCCTCAGGAAAATGCAGAATTAGCCTCCTAGCCACAGAGGCCTTTTAAGGCGCCTCCTCTTCACCAACACGAATGTAATCCTCAGTCAGAGAACCCCCGATCACGTGTCCTCACGATCAAAAATGGGAATGATCGTTGACATGGCAAACCCTATGATAGAAGTAGATGCTCTGTCCTAGGAACTGTCTGTCCATCCATCATCCATCTTCAGACGAGGTGACAGTAGAAGACTTAAAAGTGACAGGAATGTCAGCTACAACATTAATAAAGATAATTTCTTGGTTACAAGATTGGCTATCATTTCTTTTGAGTAAACTTAATTGACTTTAATTTCACCCTTCTTTACTATATCTTGAATATAGTAATAATTTATATTAATATGTTTACCTTTGAAGTTATTTCCTCTACTTTTAATCAAATAGATGGCAGACTTATTATTATAGAATATATTTACGGTTTTTTTAGATAAATACAATTGTAGATTATCAATAAATCTTTTAGTCCATACAGCAGTACTAGCTACCATACTATATGATATATATTTTGCCTCTATGGTGGACTTTGTAAGACAGTCTTATTTTTTACTTAACTAAAAAACTGCTTTTCCACCATATAAAAACACATTTTCACATGTTGATTTTTAATTATCTAAATCTTTTTTTTTGTAATCGAGGTGTTCGGGCCAATTTACGTGCACCTCGACTAATCCTCGGAGGAGGCTAGTTGTAACATCCCGTGTCTTACCCCAAGGGTATATTTGTTTTTTCTTACTTCTCCAGTTCATACATCTGCATGCATTTCATGTCTCATGTGCTTGTGGCTGTAATTCTAGGCCCAAGTGGGGAATATTTAAGTGAGATTTTGAATTTTGACGGGTTTGATCGACTGAAATGGTTGGCTTGTTTGATCGAAATGTTGATGACTCTTTGAAAAATTTTGGCTTTAGATTCGTTCGACCAAAGTGTGGATTCGTTCGGCCGAACATCATTTCGTTCGATCAGTAATTTGGAAGCTCTTTGACTTCTGTAGATGCTAAAGGATTCATTCGACCGAAATGCTATTCGTTCGATCGAATCAATGTGAAATGACAAAATTACCCTCTTCTAGAAGCTTCCTCCTTGAGAATAAGGATAAAATAGTAATTTTATCTTTTTTCTATAAATAGGGGTCTAGGGGTCGAAATTTTAGCTTTTCTTTCTCATTTCTCTCTTCCTCCTCTCCTCTCACGTTCTCTCAAATCCTCTCTCTAAATCCATTCACATTTTTGTCAAAATCTCGATCTCTCTTCGCAGACGAACTACATTCCCCGTGTCTAACACTTTAGGAGCATCAATTTGGCGGTAGGAGCTCGGATTCGCACAAAAAAATTGCTAGGGTTCTTGGGAGAAATTGGGGCTTTTCGTGTTAGAGACGAAATCGGAGCAAACAGACCACACCACGAGGTTCGTAGCATCATTTCTAGCTGGTCTGCGTGTTTGTTTCGTAATTTTAGGTGTTTTGATTCGTATGAGTTTTTGTATTTATTTTCTTAGATTTATCGCTTAAATCTTAGTTTTAATGTGCAATGTGGGTTGTAGAGGAGTCGTAGAAGTCGTAAGAAGCTAGAAACATAATTTCAGAATTTTTGGGTGAATATAAACAGTAATTTCGATCACTGTTCTGACAGATATGTGAGGCCCACCAATCAAAATCGTGTATATTATTCGAAACGAGTTGGTTTAGCTATAATGTGGGTCCATGTAGATAATAATTTGATAATTTGGCTTGTAATAGAAATTTTAGTTAATGTCGCCTAATAGTTCGACGATAGAAATCCAGGGTTAGCACGTATTTCATGCATTTAAATTCATATGCATATTAGAACGAGAAATTGATAGTGATTTTGTGTGTGTGGTTAGGCGACGGTTCGAGATCGAGGCACTCGCGTGACTCACCAAGAAACGAGGGGAATTAGGGAGTGTATACCCTCCCTAAGTAGTGAGTGGACATTCTCTTTATGTTATTTATTTATTTATAAGCTTGTTTAGCTGTAAATGAAATGATATGCATAGGTTTATAAACGTTTTCCCATTTCTTTTGAAATGTAAAAATGTGTATATACTCGTGTTGTATATGATTTTGTAATGGATTTGGCATTTGGATATCTGTTTTGATTGATGATATAGCCAATGGGCCAGCTATGTACTTGTTATGTGATATTTCGGTCAATGGGCCACATTTTTACATTATGATGATGTGCCAAGATTTTGTGTTATATATATTGGTGATAACGGCCTTGTGAGCCGGTTTATTGTAGCTACAAGGTGGTAGCCTGGGGAGGTGTTCACTGGGATGTGGACCCCCAGGTGAGTGTATGGTGGTAGCCTAGGGTTGGTCTGGGAGAAAGGTCACCTAGGTGAGTGAAGGCTGTATAGGTGGACTATATTTGATTATAGTTGTGTTGTGATACTGTGATGGGATTTTTCCACCTATGAGTCTCGTCGAGTTAGTCACGGATGTCACCCCGTGACTGCTCGAGGTAAACGTCAGTGTTGCGCATCTTTTTCTGATAAAATTGTATATTTTATAACTATTGTATTTTAAATTTGTTTCCACAAAATAGCATGTTTTCTAGCATACAAAATCCACTGACGATCTCGGAACACCCACGGCCAGGGTAGTTGTCAGGAAAGGAGCCAGCCCAACGATTTTATAATATGGTTTTGGAAACTCTATTTGAACATATACATGTATACATTACATAGTTTTCAATTATATTTTATCTCATTCACTCACTGAGTATACTCCTGTATACTCATCCCCTCACCTCTCAGTTTCAGGGAAAGCGATAGGATAAGGGCGGGTGGTGATGATTGCTCCAAGAGTGAAGGCTCAGGTATAGCTACTCTGACTCACTCAGAAGTCCATAGTCCACTGGTGTTATTTTCAGTTTTCTTTTATTTGAGAAATTTGGTAACTGATTTACAAATTGAAATAAATATTGTATAATGAGTGGGATTGATTCCCACAGATTTTATTTGAGTATGTACTTTTATTAATTTATACTTATTCTTATACATTCGAAGTATTTGTGGCCTTGCTTTATTTATGTGAAGTTTGGGTGTATGGTTGGTTGGATATTGGAAGTGTTTTGGAAACAGGTTTTGTGATAGCCTTACAGGCCTACAGGTTGTATTCTGTGTAATTGAGTACACTCTAGAGGTCTGTGACGATTGTCACGCATGGGATCCACGGGTCGGGGCGTGACATATACATTGTATTTGAATTTTTTTCATAAGTTAAACAATTTAAACACAAAAGGTATCAAATATACCTATAAGGTTTTGCTTGGAACAAGTAATGAGCTTCCTACTTGCCTCCAAAGCATGCACACACCAATTGCTCTACAATAGTTTCAAAGGAACCATTGAAAACGTAGAAAATGTTTATGGCTCCCATAAGCCTTCTAATGGTTTTCTATACTTAGAAAACCAACATACATATATGCTAAGAAGATTAGAAATACAAGAAAACTATTTTTATTTTCTAATCTTCCATTTACTCTCTCTTTTCTGTGGTTTATTTTGTGAGAAAACAAAAGTAAAAGCTTGCTTTCATAGCTTCCCTTTCTCTCCTGTGAGCAAGCTAGAAGAAGAAGCACATTGAATCCAATTCAATTTCATTCCCAAATGGATTCAACCTATAAACCACTTAGCAAGCCTCCAATTGGTCCTTTTTCATTTATTAAAACGAAATAAATTGTTTTATGTAATGGAATACACATGGAAAGAAATCATTGGTTAAATTTTGGAATTTTTTTTCTTCTATTAATCAAAATTAATGGATAAATGCAAATATTATTAATAATATATATATTAATCAAATTAATATATATATTAATTTATAAATCAAAAGAAAAAGAAAAGAGAGCTTAATATGTATGTACTTATACATATCATATACATATATACATATACATATACATA
>JAVXUL010014879.1:0-12181 GCA_035590515.1 Trichilia minutiflora
TGTATTTTTGAATTATACACAATAATACAGAAAAATATTCATGTCATTTCAGATTCTTACTCCTTCTCTTCTTCCATCTTGTTCATCATCTTTAATGAGAAATATGCTCACTTGTGTATTCTAAAACACAAAATTTTACACTTGTTTCATTAGGTTTCTAGTTTTCTTATTTAACTAGGATTATATTAGTTGCCTATATAAAGGCATGTTTTGTTAGGAGGATGAATAGTAATGTAAATAGTAACTTCAATAAGAAATTGGGAGTTTTCTCTCTGTTCTTTTGAGAACTTATTTAGAACTTATCAAGAATTCGTTCTTATGGCGTTCACAATTTGATTTATCATTCAAGAATCTCTGTCTTGAGTGTGGCATCTTCTTTTTCATCAAATTATACCTCTGGTTCAAGAATTAATCTAAGTATCGGGTCAAAGATTTTCTAATCTGACCATATTGGCTTTCCGAGTTATGATCTACTTGTTCGTGGGTTTTTAGGCTACTTAGCTTACGGGTTCACATCATTTGTTCCCATAGACGAAGCCAGCTATTGGTGCAAGAATTGTCTGTGGACCTTCCTCGCGGCCAACGCGGAATAACTCGGTTGGTGAGGTGTGAGAGTGACGTGGCTACTTTTGGACAGTGATTTTTCACACCGGAGGGCGGCTAAAAGTGTGGTTGTTTCTGGCAAAGCTTCACCTCTTAAGCCGGTAAAGAAAGTAACACCTTCAGAGTGATATAGGGAGGGGTTCCCGGTGGAGAAACTCCGATGCCTAAGTTAGAAAAATGATAGAGAAAGAAAATGTGTTTCCGATGAAGGCAGCAAGAAGAAGTCGAAAATGGCCAAAAATGAGAGAAAATGAGCAGAAGTTACCCAACGGAGATGGTGAAGAAAAAATCTCTCCAAGCCTCTAAGTGTGTAAAATAAAGTGCTGGATCTCAAAGATCTACAAGTGAAAAAAAATTAGAAAAAGTCCAAAAATCCTCCAAAAAAATCCCTCTGTCGTTGAAAAAGGTCTGCTTAATATAGTGCCCCCCCTGAACAGTGACTTGGCATCGGAGAATGAGAAGAATGTGATATTTGACATGGGACAGTGTACAGTCGAATTTTATTAATGGTACTGACACATCTATAGATTTCCAGGCCTGACACCGTTCCATCACCTGAAATGTATTTAATGGGTCAGCTGTCAATAATCATTCCCATTTTTGTGGGGGGAAGGGGGGACATTTATCCACTGATACTTTGGTCAAGGATTGCCTACAAACCAGTTATGGAAAAAATCCTGGCCTGAGGTGATTTCCTTGAGAAGCTGTCCTTATTCTTGAGATGGTGGACGTCTGTAAGTTTCAACTGCTGGATGCTTAAGACGTGTCATTAATGACTACGAAAAAAAACTGAGAAGGAGTCCCTATCTTCTTGGCACCTAAAGTGGTAGGAATCCTGAGGCGCCACTAATTTTTCTATGATGTAGGTTACCTAGGGCGAAGTTCTTCTGGGATGATGGATTCCCTAAG
Source organism: Trichilia minutiflora (assembly GCA_035590515.1). Taxonomy (NCBI): domain Eukaryota; kingdom Viridiplantae; phylum Streptophyta; class Magnoliopsida; order Sapindales; family Meliaceae; genus Trichilia; species Trichilia minutiflora. The sequence goes on from JAVXUL010014879.1 coordinate 1,513, forward strand.
TCGGGGGACACCTGGGGCGGAGTGTACCTAAGGCGGGGACTGCCTAGAATTACACCTAGCCACTTGTCACGTGTTTTACTGATGGGGCATCCACATGTCACTACTGTATTTTTTCCCAAACAACATCCTTACCCTAAATATTTTTTAAAAATAAATATTATACACATCCATTAGTAATTATGATGACAAAAAGAACAGATAATAAATTATAACAACAGCAATACTGTTACCAATATATATACGAATATATCTATTATGGTATTACAGAATGCTTCCTTGATAAGCTTTTTCCTATGTTATGTGAAGAGAAACCTTAAACTGCAAAAGAGAGAAAACCATATCTTTATCTTTATCTTCATCCATAACAAATTAACAATGCTATGCCCAGTTCTACGAATATATATAGCAAGGGCCTGCCTTAATGATTCAAGGGCATTAAACCTTGAAAACAGTGAGTACATCCTCTGAATGTTCTTAATACGATGCCCATTCATCTGCATTGTGAACCCCTGCCCAGATCAAAGAAACCATACTCCTCAAAAGAAATACAAATTCTATCATTCATTAGAGGGATAAGGAATAAAAGATTTAGGTTCACACTTTATCAAGAAATGCACATTGTGTGAGCCCCATGTCTATAACCTAAAGGCATAACTATAATTTTATCTTTTTATTGCACATGTATTTATCCCTATTTCATACACTGTTAACATGTTAATACTATTTTATATTTATTTTGAGGATTTGAGATAGTTAAGATAAAGTTTTGAGGTTATGAATGCAGGGACCTCAACGTGAGATTTTTAATTTTGGCGGGTTCGATTTATCGAATAGGGTGATTCATTAGGGGACTCCTTGAAAAATTTATGGTATTAATTCGTTTGAACGAATAGAAGGATTCATTCGATCGAATGAGGATTCGTTTGATCGAATAAGCCACTCCTTCAGCCAAAGTGTTGGTTCGTTCAAATGAAGAGGGAGTCATTCGACTGATAAAATGGGAGTCCCCTGACTTGTTCGGGGCATCAAAGGATTCGTTCGAATAAACCTTGGTTCGTTCGATCGAAAGGGGTAATTCATTCGAACGAACTTCAATTCGTTCGATTGAATCGACGCGAAATAATGATTTTGTCCTCTTTTAGAATCTTCTCCATTAAAAAACTTAAGAGTAAAAGGATAATTTTACCCTCAAGTTTATAAAAAAGGGACTGAGCCTCGATTTTTTTTTGCCATTCTTCTCTCTTTCCCTCTCTTTTCTCCCTCACGCTCACGTCCTCTCTGTCTTCTTTATCTCTCACCCGTAGTTTGCCAAATTTTTTATTTCTCTTCGCCTGCGAATCACATTCTACACGTCTAACTTCCCGGGAGCATCAATTTGACGATAGACTCGCAGAAATCAAAAAGGGGAGCTAGGGTTTTAGAGAGAAAAATTAGAGTTTTCTAACTTCTGAGCGAAACCAAGAAAAACAGATCATACCACGAGATCCGTAACTTCATTCCTAACTCATCTACATATTCATTTTCATATTTTATCAACTTTAATTCGTATGAGTTTTACTATTTATCTGAGTAGATTTTGATAGTTTTGACGTATGTTTTATGGTTTTTACATGCTAGTTAGAGTATAAGATAACTCAGCAAGTCGTTAGGAAGCCATAGATGTAAATTGGAGAAAATAAGCAAACATAAACAGTAATTGGAGTTATTGTTCTGGCAGATACATGGGGTTCACAAGTCCAAATTATAAAATCGAACCGAATAACACTAGTACGATTATAATGTGGGTTCTTAGCATTGATATTTAGGCGTTTACACGAGTAACGAGAGATTTGGTTGATTCCGTATACTTTTTAATTTTTAAAAAACCCGGGCTATCATACATATCACGCATATACATCGTCTTTCTCATATTAAAAATGTATATTGACATAGCTTGGTATATGTAATTAGGTGACAGAGCGCGAGCGAGGAATCCACGTACCGAGCCAAGGAATGAAGGGAACTAGGGAGGGAGCAGTGAGTGAACATTTTTATGTTTTTAATAATTTATATTACTTTTGAATACTCTTATGTAAACATTCGATATGTTTTTAAATAATCTTTATGTACATTGCTTTTGTTTTACGCATACTTATTTATATATATGGATATCCACAATTTGTGATGATTATATTTACGTATTTATGGCCGGAGGCCAAGATGAGTTATATTTGATGGATTTGAAAATATATAAATGTTTTTTATTTCTTGATATCTTATTGGATATATGTAACATGTGGATATAGATATACATTTTGGTGATGACGACTATGAGGGCCGGGTTTGTTTACTATAGTTACAGGAGAGGTAGCCTTGGGTTGGCCTGATAGAGAGGTCGCCTAAGTGAGTAGAGACTTCACAGGTGGGGGTGGCGTATGGTTGTATTATTGTGATGATGGATGTGATTCGATCACTTGTGAGTCTCATTGGGTTAGTCATAGATGTCACCATGTGGCTAATCTGAGGCAAATGTCAGTGGTGGGCTTGTTTTATAAAACTAAACCATACATGTTTTATTCTTTGCATTGAAAAACCTATTTTTACAAATAGCATGATTTTATTGTATATAAAACCCACTGATGATCTCGGGATACCTAAGGCTAGGATAATCTCTAAGAAAGGCAGCCCACCCAATGATTTTTAATATATTATTTGAGGTTTCAAACTAAAATAAATGTCTATTGCTTTTATCGAATTGTTTTTAACATATTTTAGATCTGCGTTCTGTTTATAAGTTAACTTTTATTTATTTATATTTACTCTTAGTTCACTCACGGAGTATACTCCCGTATACTCACCCCCCTTCACCCTTCAATTTCAGGTTCACTTAGTTGACGATTAGCGATAGTGGTGATTCTTCTGGGATAGAGAAGTACAGGTATACTCCTAGAATCGACTTACATAGAGAAGTCTAGTCAACTGGAATCATTTTATGATTTACATCTGTATTTTTATTCATATATTGAAAACAAATGTATAAGCTGATTTGATATTATTTTTAATTTGTCTGAGATCTGATACTTTTATATTTTGTGATATGTTTGTGGAAATCATTTAGATTATTTCTTATTGAAGTGTTTGTGGATTTCTTGAAATGATTTAAAGTTAGGTGTTAGGTTGGATTTGTTTTGGAAATGTTTTGTGAAAAGTCTTTGAAATAGGTTTTATCTAAGCCTTACAAGCTCACAGGATATATTCTGGTGACTAAGTACACACCTTGGGGGTCTGTGACGGTTGTCACGTATGGGATCCCCCGGTTAGGGCGTGATACATTAGGTGTTTGTTTCACATACGTTTTATCTAAATACATGGCTATACCATGAATCATCAACATTTGATCACAAAGATCCTGCCAACATCTCTCAACAAGTGATAAGAAAACCACTAAATCTGGACTTTAACCAACCAATGATTGTATTACTGCACATATATGTTCTTCACACTCTTTTTCAATTCGCTGATACAGGTTTCCCCTCATCTTGTACAGGCAAAGATCATTGATAGCCTAAGGATGACATAATTATTTCATTGTAAAAACCTTATGCATGACAAATATTCACATAAAAAGAGTCACACTATTAATCAATGAAAGAAAATAGTTTGTTTCTACCTAATATAGCCTTTCCAAATTGTGGGACGTTAGTTCTTCAAGAATATAGCTTCTATAGCTGACTTCAGCGTTGCCCATGTATCCTCCTCAAAATTTGTTGGCAATGTTGGTTTAGCTTCACAGAAATGAAATGCAGAATAAATGATTACATATATAATATAATACATTTTTCAACCTGATTACGTGCATGTGTCAATCATGACATTTCATTACCTTAAAGGTAGCACCCCAAATCTCTTCTTTTTCAGCAGGAACTACAGCGATTTTGTTCTTTGGATTCTCAAAGCTTCTCAGTCCACTGATAGTCAATTAGCATAAAAAAGACAGAAAACAGAAAAGCTATTTTTTGGATGTATTACGATGACACTACAAGCAAAAGTAGATTAGTAATCAAAGCACTCACAACATAGATACTGACAAAATGGATGAATCCCCAACATAACAAGTTCATTTTTTTCTAAATACGTTAAAGGCACTCAATCATCATGCTCAACTACAACATTGAAATCTCCTTTAAATAAAGCTGGTGTAACCATAGTTTGAATGTCTTGTCCTAAAAATTAATTATATATCAATTAATTCAAATGATAAAAGTAAGTAAAATTAAAACCAATGAGTTCAAGGTTAGTATTTATCATCCAATTTAAAACCAAGTAACCAATTTTTGGTACATAATAAGGCTTGGACATTTTTGGAAAATAAACAATTACGGTATTTGTTAAGAACATGAGCCCCTATACTGAAGGTTGATTCAGAGGCTACGGTAGTGATGGGAATACTCAATACATCACAAGCCAACTTTGAAAGGTCAGGATACCAATGTCTATGATCTTTCCACTAATTTAACACATCTAAGTCTTCAAAATAATCAATCTCAAGCTTCTATTCATCTAAATAAAGATCCAATTGAGACTTGTCATTACTTGAAATAGTTTGACTCTCAAATTGCTTGAACTCTTATATCAAATAAAGAATAAATTGTTAGATACGTTAAATAAAACATATATGTAATTAAGTTGGAAAGAATATAAACTTACCTCAAATATCCAAGATGTGCTAATTTCTTTTCCCTTTCCTCCTCCGCTACTATTAGCATGCTTATTGAAAGAATGAAATTGACTTTGAGATTGAGAAAAAAAAAAAGCTTGTCTAGTTGGATTTATCTTTCACATACTCTTCAAAAAGTTTGTACAACTTCTCTTTTAAAATTGCTAACTTTTCTGTACAAATCACTGGATCAAGTTTTGAATAACAAAACTTTAATGACTTAAATTTCATATGGGGGTCAAGTACAGCCCCAAGAGCAAGCACAATACTATAATTACTCTAATAACTATCAAAATTTTCTTTCATCCTAGTAGCCATATCTCTAATCACTATATCATTATTATTCAAATTTTTCTTTAACAAGCATTCAATCTTCCATATTTGCATGAAATACAAATTAGAGGTAGGGTAAGATGTCCTGAAAATCAAATTAGTAATTACATGAAAAGGACGCAAGAATTCACACATTTTTTTACCTCTTGTCCACTCTTCATTAGAAGGACAATATTTAAAGTTCCTATCAACCAATTCAAGGCTACTAAAAGCACGCCAATATCTAAGTGCACTCTCAAGCATCATAAAAGCGGAATTCCACCTCGTACATACATCTAAGCGCAAGCCAACTCTAGTATCGATCCTTCCAACTTCTTGAACACATTCATGAAAGCTTCTCATCCTTCCCTCGGATCCCTTAACATATTTTATACTCTCTCTAATACTATACAAAACAGTAGAAGCAACCTTTAAACCCTCTTGCACAACAAGATTTAAGATATGAGCACAATATCGGATATGAAAGAATTTACCACCACACAACAAACTATTTTACAAATTTAATTGATCTTTCAATATTCTTTCCATAGAGTCATTAAAAGAAGCATTTTCCAAAGTTAGGGAAAAAATTTTACTCTCTATCCCCTAATCATTCAAAAAATCATAAATCTTTCTAGTTAACTCATTCCCGATATGTGGAGGTGGAAAATCAGCAAAATAAAGAATTTTACTATTTAACTTCCAATTGTCATCTACATAATGTACAGTCAATGAAATATAACCTTCTAAAGCACAAGATGTCCACACATCTGAAGTAAAGCAAATTCTACTAGGAATACTAGGCAACTTATGCTTCAAATGATCTTTTTCATTTAAATAAAATTTAAAAATATCAGAGGAAGTCGTATTCCTACTAACATCTTTCACATCTAGATTCAAGTAATGGAATATGTCCCTAATTCATCTATATTCAACAAAAGAATATGGAAAATCATGCTCAATGATGGTCATGGCTATTTTGTCACGCAAAACTTTTTGATCAATTTTTCTATTTTTTAATTTTCCAGTATGATCAATCATCATGTAACCAATATTAGGATTTGAAAGTTTGGGGAGACCAACATACTTTGAACGGTGATGCAATAAAGTTGAAGTTCTATATTTATTTCCACCACAAACATATAATGACCCACAACCTTTACACTTTGCTCTTTCTTTTTCATCATCATGCACACCTAATTTTGTAAAATAATTCCAAACATCAGATTTGTATCATCAATATTGACTTGTAATTCATTAGGCATAGATTGTTCACCCAAATCCAATAACCCCTCTTCATCAATATCATTAATACTAATATTGTCCACACTCTCAGACTACATATATAAACTATCAAATCCAAAAAAAAAAAAATGAAGGTCCTTATAAGATTGAATAAAGTTAAGAGCAAATTTAGATATACACCAATCCAATGACAAGAGAATATGTATAACAAGAGAATATACACCGATCCAATGACAGAACTACAACAACAATGACAAGAGAATATGTAAAATGATAAAATCAATCTAAATTCGAATTATGAGTTGACAAACGAGGCAACCAAAATAATTTCTTTTATTTTTTAATAATCCACATATGTTCAAGTTTCACAAATATAGGTAAGACGCGGAGCAAAGCATACAAGCAGATGATCACAAAAAATTGAAATAGAAAATGAAGTGCAACCTTTCATAAAATTTCAAGAAGACTAAAGACTCAGCTGTTATAGATGGGTCCAACCTCTGTTCAACATACTGCACTTGTGCACACAATCAACTCAATGAATTTGTATAAAAATAAATAATAAAGACAACTCAGATTTCATATGAGAATCAGTCAAGAATTAAATAAATTATATTACTCTCAAACCCACAGATCAAACAAAAACAAGAAAAGAAACAATTAGGTATCTCATCCCAAATTAGACAAAATGTGAATGAAGCAAAGAATTACTCTACAAGCTCCCTCAAAACTAGATTACACAACCAAATGCAAAATGTCTCAGATCGAACTCAATAAAAGTATATTGCAAAATCAAGAATATTTATTATGGTACTGAAAGTTCAAGCCAGACCAACTTTTATAATCAAATAAAGAAGAAAGAAATTCAAAGGATCAATGCATATAAGTTCTATAACAGTCACACAGTTTATAACTTTATTGTTTAAAAAAAATTAAAACCCAATTTCTTAAAATAAAACATGAAACCAAGTGCCAACTAACAGAGAACTGTTAGATCAAGTTAAATCCTTTTGGCTTACAACTCAGAAGATAACCACAAGTTTTCTAATTTGTGTTTACAAGGAAGCTCAAATACGAGTTTCTTGAACTACCCACGAACCGGAATTCTTTATTCTAAAACCTGTCATAGCTAACAGCTGAGGAAAGTTGCAACTATAGAATCCATCTAAATAATAAGAGTAATAAACCACAGAGTTATCAAGGTTTGAAAAAAAAAGAACTCACAAAATAGTTTCAACGATCCAGCCTTTGCTTTGACTCTCTGCAAATTTCTCGACCGTTACAGTAATTGTTCTTGGCTTCTCGTGTTTGATTTACAAATCACTTTAAAAAATTTTCGAGTCGTGCTCACAAAATTCGAAAATGAGTTTTTGTTGTGTGAACAAGAGAGCTTAGAGAGTCAGAGACTATAGAGGCACTGACGCAGTCACACAGAGACTCAGAGAGTTAGGGCAAAATGAAGCAGTCAGGTAGAGACTAAAGAGCAAAAATGCAGAGTTAGGGCACGCAGTGAGGAGTGAAGACTGAAGATCGAAGAATGAAGATTCAGATTACAGAGAAGGGGAGAAATAAAATCGACATAAAAATTATAATTATTTTTTTAAAAGTAAATGAGTTAGCCCGCGGGTTAGATGAGTTGATCCATTTAACCCGCGGGTTAAATGGACAAGGTTATATTAGCCTGCAATTAAATGGGTTAACTTTTTTCAAATCCTAACCTATTTAAATTGCAGGTTAAATAGGCTGATCCATGAATTGCCGGCCTGTTTGATAGTTTTAATTAGGTTATTTTTCTAGTTCTAAGAAAGAAAAAATATAGATGATAAAAATTTTAATTTATCTTTATCCTATTAAAAAAACTATTATATATATAAAGAATAAAAGAAAGATGTGAACCAAAACCAAAGGGCTCCCAGGCAAATCCGGCAAAGTTTTTATGCACGAAAAAAACTTAAATCCGTTGCATGTACCCATCCATATTATTAGAAAACTGAACAATCAGAATAAGCATATAACCTTTTCAAAGAATCTCTGTAGCTGGAAGCCAACTTGAAGCAAGATTTAATGATCAAGAATATGAGACATATTAAATCTTCTTTAAGCAAATGCTAATTAATGAGTGCTTAATTACAGAAATTAAGACTCATTTTATTATAATTACAAAGAAACTACATGCTTATATGAACACGATGCTCTGTCACGATCATATCAGAATAATCTTTTACTGTAACTCAAGGATAAGGATAATAATAATTTCAAGCATAAGAATCTTTTCTTTTTTATAATTCACTTTACGTCACAACAACTCTTTGACCATCCCAGATTCGTTCTTGTAATCGTCTACATCTTGAAGATACAAATTTGGTGTAAATTTTGCTATTTTAGTCTAAAATAATTTTGTTTTACAATAGCAAAAATAAAATAAAATAAAATAAAAAATGAAATACATCGATGCAAACGTCCGCACTTAAAAATTTCTCTCTGTGTATATAAATATGAGTAGATGATGAACGAAAATACTAATTAACTAATCAAAAAATAGGTACAGTTAAGTTCCATGGCTCAATCCGGGAATTTGTCTGCAGCAACTGAGACCCTGAGCCACGTCTTGAGTCTAGTGGAGGCGTTTAGAGCCTTTGACTCTGACAACGACGGGGCGATCACCGCAGCCGAGCTCGGCGGAATTCTAAGTTCACTTGGTTACAGAGCTAGTGAAGAAGATGTGAGGGCAATGATGCAACAAGGTGATAAGAACAAAGATGGGTTTCTGAGCTTGGAAGAGTTCCTGGAAATGAACACCAAAGATGTGGAAATTGGGGTAGGGCTTGGAAATTCACTCAGAACAGCTTTTGAAAGTCTGAATCTTGGTGGGGATGAGATTTTAACAGGAGAAGAACTTTACGGAGTGATGGAGAATTTAGGAATTGGGTTATCTTTAGTTGATTGTCAAGGTATCATTGCTTCCATTGATGGAGATGGAGATGGAGCCGTGAGCTTTGAGGACTTCCAATTAATAGTTAATTCCCTTCTCTAATATATTATCAATATGATATAATATTATCTAGAATATTTAATCTATAGTTACGATCCATCGCTTTGTACTGTTTCCCCTTATTATATATAATGATCATAAAACCTCGACGTAATTAAAAGTTTCTGTTGTAGCATTCTGAGTTTATATACGACCCCGCATATGTGAATGATTTGAGTATGTTCAAGGACAACATGATGAATATTCTTCAATTCAAAACCATAATTTTCGGTTTCTTTGTACGTCTTCATTCTCAAAATCCTTAGCTTCTAATAGCACGAAAGTTAGTCATTAAAAACATATTGTTATGATAAATTTCTTAATACTATAAAAGAACATAACATGGCATGTTTGGTGCTACACATTGCACTGGATAAAATAATAAGCCATGCACAATTTTTTTTTTAATGTTTAGTGCAATTTTCCCACTTTATTTATTTTTAAAATAAAATGTTCACTCTAGTGTATTTAACATTGCACTAACTATAACATTTATTTTTAAATAAAATATTATAATTATTTATATTATTTTCTATTAAAATAATAATTATTATTACTTATAAGTACATTAAATATTAAAGGCCACCACTCTTTTTTATTGTCCGAACATTAATATTAATTTCTCTCCTTTATAAGAATTTTATTTTTGAAGTTTACGTATCTATTTAAATTAAATAAAAAATATACGAAATTGATCATATTTTTTAGAATTAAATAAAAAATATACAAAATTAACAATATTTTTTAAAATGTTTACTAAAATAACTGTATTAAAAAATTTTGAATTAAGCAAATCAAAATTTTTCTTTTTGGATAATAATATTTTTATAAAAATTAAAATAGAAATTGTGTTTAAAAATATTATTTTAAATTGTATTTGCAAATATCATTTTATATTGTGTTCGAAAGTATAATTTTAAGCTGTATTCAAAAGTATTATTTTAAAATATGTTAAAAAATAAAGTTTTAAACTATCTTTAAAAGTATTATTTTAAACTGTATTTAAAATAATATTTTATATTATATTTAAAAATATAATTTTAAATTGTATTCGAAAATATTATTTTAAATTATGTTCAAAAATATCATTTTAAACTGTGTTTAATTTTTTTATAAAAATATTATTATTTAAATAATATATTTTTAATTTATTTAATTAATTTTTTTTTAAACAATTATTTTAATAAATATAAAAAAATATGATTGTTATTATAAATTTTTTAATTAAATAAGAGTAGTAAACTGGCATACGATGCTCTTGCTCTTACATTTCCTCTATTACGTAATTCTTCCACATTACTTTAACCAGTGGGATTTGTTAGATATGTGATCAAAGGTCACATGTGGAGAAGAGTTACAATGGTTGGCAATGAACGGGTGTCCTG
>JAVXUL010014890.1:0-12181 GCA_035590515.1 Trichilia minutiflora
GGTTCTAATAGGTTTTTTGTCAATACCGCTTTAACCCCTCATGCTAGCATCGTATTGTCACCCCTAGATCAAGAGATAGTGGTTCATACCCCTCTAGACCAGAAGTTGTTAAGAAAGACAGTGTTTAAAAACTGTGCTATAGTGGTGAATGAAGTTAAGCTGGTAGCAGATTTGATACCCTTGAGGATGGAAGGCCTTAATGCCATACTGGGGATAGATTGGTTGTCAAGGAATAGAGCAACAGTAGATTGCTTCGCTAAGCAAGTCATGTTCAGAAAACCAGGGGAATTAGAGGTAGTTTTCACGAGAGAGCGAAATATTTTGCCCAGTTGCGTGATTTCAGTAATAGAGGCTTGGAGATTCATAAAGAAAGGGTGCCAAGGGTATTTGGCACTACTGCCTCTGAGTACTCAATTGATTAAGTTCCAGTGGTGAGAGAGTTCCCAGAAGTATTTTTAGATAAATTACCAAGAATGCCATTAGAACGAGAATTCGATTTCAGTATTGACTTGGTTCTAGGCACTATACTAATTTTTATACCGCCTATCGTATGACACTAGCTGAACTTAAAAAATTAAAGGTGCAATTTCAGGATCTAGTTGATAAGGGTTTTATTCGATCGAGTATATCACCTTGGGGTTTGCCGGTGCTATTTGTCAAGAAGAAGGAGGGGACTCTACGCTTATGCATAGACTATCAACAGTTGAATCAGGCCACTATCCAGAATAAATATCCACTATCCAGGATCGATGATTTATTTGATCAGTTGCAGGAAGCAAGTGTATTCTCGAAGATTGATTTATATCAGGGTATTATCAGCTACGGATTAAGGAAAGCGATGTACCTAAGACAACCTTTCGAACATGTTATAGTCATTATAAGTTCCTTATAATACTGTTTGGATTAACTAATATCCCTACTGCATATATTGATCTCATGAATTGGGTATTCCATCTATATTTTGATAAGTTTGTGGTTGTCTTCATTGATGATATTTTGGTTTACTCGAGGACCAAGAAGGAACATACTCAGGATCTGTAGATTGTACTGTAGACACTAAAAGAAAGAAGGTTGCATGGTGTACCTATTACTATTATATCAGATCAATATCTTAGATTTATATCTTGAATTTGACCTAGTCTTCAAAAAGCCATGGGTACGAGATTTAGTTTCAGCTCAGCATTTCACCGTTAGACAGATGGACAATCAGAAAGAACCATCCAAATACTGGAAGATATGTTGCGAGGGTATGTACTAGAGTTTCTAGGAAGTTAGGCTCTATATTTACCATTGGTTGAGTTCGCCTACAATAACAGTTATCAGTCTAACATAGAAATGGCACCATACGAAGCGTTGTATAGGAGAAGATGTAAAATGCCTTTATACTCGGATGAAGTGGGCAAAAGAAAACTAAATAATATTGAATTAACTGAAACCACTGCTGAGAAAGTGAAGATTATATGAGAAAGATTGAAGGTAGCTCAAGATAGACAGAAGTCATAGCGGATAATAGGCGAAGAGATTTAAAGTTTGATGTGGGCGAGTATGTATTTTTGTAGGTATCACCCTGGAATGGGGTTATCCGATTCTGAAATTGGGGAAAGCTCCATCCGAGGTTTATTAGACCTTTCAAAATCATAGAAATGATCGGTCTAGTAGCATACAAGCTAGAATTGCCACCAAAGATGCAGAAGGTTCATAATGTTTTTCATGTGTCGATGTTAAAGAAGTATATTCCTGACCCTTCTCATATTATCAAACTACCTCCTATTAAGTTGAGAGAAGATTTGAAGTGTGAAGTTCAGCTAATCGCTATCATCGATTGTCAAGAGAGGATACTTAGGAACTAAACCATCCCTATGGTAAAAATTTTGTGAAGGAGTAATGCTATTGAAAAGATGATATGGGAGCTCGAACTTTAAATGCAGCATCAATATCCATATCTCTTTTAGTACTAATGTACATAGAATTTTAAGGATAAAATTCTTTTAAGGGGGGTAGAGTTATGAGCCCCGTGCTTAGATCTTAAGGGCATATTAGTAATTTTAAATTTTTACTATACATGTAATTGTACTCGAATTGAACATAGTTGACACGCCATCGCGGCTGTATAATTATTTCGAGGATCTGATTTGGTTGAGATAGAGTTTTGAAGTCATAAATACAGGGACCTCAACATAATTAAATGTTAGTTTTATTTTGAGTGGGACCCTAATAATAATTTTTAAATTCCAGGGTCAGGGTAATCGCCGAGAAAGGGAGACAGCCTTATGATTTTTAGTATACATTTCAAAGTTTTAAACTAAATGAAATATTTTAAACGAAGTTATTTTATAATGTTTTCAAACTTTGCTTAACTAATTTGGATTGAGTGTTATTTATTTATTTAAAATTTTAGTTCACTCACTGAGTATAATCCCGTATACTCATTCTCCCTTATTTTTCAGTTTCAAATTTAGAAGTTAGCTAAGCATGCTCATTGGTGGTGATTCTTCAGGATTTTTAAGGTCTTCAGGTATACTTCAGAAATCGACTCACCTAGTAGTGTTTTTAGTCCACTAGAGCTGTATTTTGATTTAAACTTGTATTTTCTTCTTTGTATTAGAAACAGATTTATAAATCGCTTTGATTCTATATCTGTCTGTTTGAATTTTGATATTTAAATACTTTGCTGAGCGATTTATAAAGATGATTGAAATATTTACATAAAAGTGTTTGTGGTTTGTTGAATACCTTAAGAAGTTCGGGTGATGATGATAGATATTTAGAAGTGTTTTAAATGTATCAATTTTAAAATAGGTATTATAAGGGCCTTACAGGCCACGGACTGGGGTGTGATAGTATACATGCTAAATTGTTTGGTATGTTTATATGTATAAAAAGAGAATAAATGATACTATGGATTTTCTTGCAAAATCTTATAGTACCTAACTGTACATCAGACCTCTAAGATACCTTTAAGACTTAATCAAACACATACCTACTTGAAATTGAAAGGCAAAGAGGCTAGAATCCAACGGTATACTCGGTAAGTAAATTTTTAATAAAAATATAAAATAGATATGTAAAAAATTAAAGTAAACCTTTAACATAAAAATAAGATTTTAAACGTAGAATCATTTATAAAATCATTAAAAAAAACATTTAATTACTTAAAACATAGCTTGCTAGTTTCAAAAGTCATCAAGCTAGCCACCTCTCCTAACGATTACTCTGATATTGAGCAATCTTGAGATCATCAATAAGTTTTTTATATATGTAAAAACAATAATCATGTACTAATATTATTCTCTATTATAAAAATAATAGAATGCATTATATTTTATTTAAAATTTAGCATATCACTGACGTTGCTCTCTCGTAGTCACATGATGATATCTATGACTATCTTCGACATAATTATATATCTAACAAGTATGCTAACTCTGTATCACACTGATACCAACCTTTTTCTTTATACCCGTCCAACTTATGGTCTCTCACCTAGACAGTCTCTACCTAGGTTCGTCCTAGGCTACTCACCTAAACAACCTTTACCTTGGTTTGTCTAGACTACCATACTATAACTACAATCAAGTATACAATTCTAGCCTCCTCGGCTATATCACCAAACGCGTATCCATGTACAAATCCAAAAATAATTATCATAATAATTATTTATAAATCATCATGTATAAATCCATCCTTAAAATCATTTATAATGATATAAAGAACAAAATAAATGTCAATCTCAACATATCAAAACCACATTTGGTCTTCTTACCTCAAACACATATAATTCAATACAATACAAGCCATACATTTATATATTTATAAAATAAGAAATATAAAATAATTCACTATCTTCCTAAAATATTAAAATCATTTAAGTTTGTCTAAATATTTCAAAAAAATAAGAAAAATAATTGAAAAGTGTCCACTCACAGCTTAGAGAGGGTATGCACTCCCTATTGTCCTCACGATACGTGGACTACTCTCTCGTATAATTTGTGCCTAATTCATACACATCAATATTTACATTAATTTCTATACCCCAAATAATATCAATAGAACCTATATACATGATTATGGATCCTAATTTGGGTATTCCCTAGTAGATACTCAATCATTAAAGCATAATTCATTTTTTGATCATTTAACCAATTTTCAACCATGAAATCCCATGGTCATATCATAGTTCAACATTTATCAATATTTTAAACCCAATTCAGCTTTCTAACTTACTACCTCATCTAACCCCTATAAACCAAATTCTAATTTCTTATATTTTAATATTCATTTTAAATCATTTTATACCCTAAATAATATAATTCAAATAAATTTATCAAAATTAGATCTAAATTCTCGAATGTACAGTAAATTCTAATTTTTAAATCCCATCAATTAGAAATTAAACTTAAATTGGGTAAAAATCCTTCTCAAAGAGTCACTGAAAGCTTTAGAAAGCTCTAATTTCAAAAATACCCAAATTGGGTCTAAACATTAATTTTGCTCTCTTTTGATTGCTTACCAAAATAAGCAAAATAAAACTTGCAGAAGGAAGAGGATGTTGAGTAGTTCATGTTTTTAGTGAAAAATAAAAATTTATGGTAAAAATTGAAAAGAGTAGAAGGGTTGGAAGGATTATAGAGAGGCAAAGAGGAAGAACAGGGAAGTTCAAGGAAGAAGGACGAATAAATGGGAAGAATGATCATTTCCCTATTATTAGTCACTTTTTATAATACCCTAGGTACTTACAAAAATGTTCCTAAGTATATAAAGGAAAGAAAATTTTAGGAGGGGTAAAATCGATATTTTTAAGGGGTTAAAATCAAACAGACATCGTTTTGGGGATTTAGAGATAGGACCAATACCCAGACCAGGGCCAAGATTGGTATTGGTATGGGCTGTCCAACGTCGATCCAAGGAAACATCCTTAGACCAATCTTCCCTTGGATTTTATTGCTAGGGTTTCTTTTATTCTAGCTTTAGTTCTTCTTTGTTTTTAATACTATTTTCTCCTTTACTGAAGTTTGTTTTTACTCTTATTTCTTCCTATTCAACTATCTGTTTGTCCTCTTTAAGTATCAAAAATCTATCAGCTAATTACTAAAACTTGATTACATAATTATGATCTCGCTCCTTTAAGGTCACCTTTTAAAGTGTGGCTTTCAATTCAATGTGAAACGAATCTCGTAGTCGATTTTTGATGATTTTTAATTTAAGATGAAACAGATTTCAAAGTTAATTTTTAGTGATTTTTAACTTAAGATGATATAAATCTTAAGGTCAACCTCTGATGATTTTCAATGTGAAATGATATGGGTTTTGAGATGAATGATCCTAATTTTTTTATTTTAATAGAAGATTTTATCCCTAAACTTTTTTGTTAAGATTTAATAGTTATTGGGGTTAAACTAAAAATAGCTTTTTTGCCATACCCAATCCACATGACAGGTTTTCTAAACATTAAATCCCTAATTTTCAATAAAAAGTGTTCGGGTAGAAAATGGAAAGCTAAACACTTAGAGGGAATTTTCACAGACATGTGGCATCCCTGACACTAAATCAATAAAGCCTAACTCGATGCCCTTCATCCTCATGAACGTTATCACATCTGCATCAGGGTATTATATAATCCGATACTCAACAATATCCACATCAATTCAGGGAAGGAAGCTTATACACTCCCTAGGATTCTTGACCCTTGACCTGCATATGTCTATTGTACTTATAAAAATAAAAATGATTAGAAGGCACAGCAAAGTCTATAACCAAGAGAGTTAATTGACTATTGAGAGCCATCGGTCCCATCGTCTGTTAACTTTAGGCGACACGATAATGACAGACCCCGCAGCTCTGAGGGCTGACATGATGTGAGTATTAATGAAATGCAATTAGCATACTATTTAAGGATAAAAATATCCCATCATTCCTATTCTTTAATAGAAAGTTACACCAAAGAAAGGTGGTAATCAAGGATAAAGGAAAAAAAGAGCAAGGACAACAAGATAGAACTTTTTCTCCTCTCTCTCACTATAAACCAAACAAATGTCAACACCAAAACTTGGATTTTTTCTCTTTTCTTGATTTCGTTACACTTTTTCACTAACTTAGGCATCAGAGTTTTCCCATTGAGAAATACACCTGACGTCACTTTAAGTGTGTTACTATTTTATAGGGTTAGACATATAGCCTTGCAAATTGGGCTTGAAAGATCGGCCCACCAACCCCAAGTTTGTGAAGATTCATTCATTCAGATTATTTTACACCTCAGCAGTTGGTATCATATGTGAAAAACTAACAAAAAGCCATTAATACACCACCTAGTGAAGAGGAAAGAGAGAAAAAAACACTTTTACGATCGAAAGATACTTGAAACCTTCTAAGTGCAGACTTTGACAGAGGTTGAAGTTTTAAGAAATGGCAAACCGAAGATAAGAAATAGAAAGCTCTGGTTCCAGTGGAAGCGTCGTACATAGTGGTAGGGGAACCTCATTGGCATGGAGGGATATCGTGCTGCGTGAGAGATACAATTGTCTGTCCCCTGTGGGAGGACCCAAGCTGGACAATGAATGTATGTTCAGATTTTTGACAAGCAAGGTGGAGATGTTAATAAATGAGCTTATGAAGATAAAATGATAGATGATAGGAAAACTGGCTTGCAGAAGAGAAGAGGGAATACCATTCTCTCTTATAGAATAGGAGAATTAGGCTCTTATTATAGCAATGCAAGTGAGACTCAGAGACTAACTAGAATGCACAATGTGCATCAAAGCTCAAGCTAACCGTTGCACAAAAGGAAAAGGCTAAAATGGCAAAAAGATTAATGAAGAAGCCCCATATTCTTTATGTCAATACCCCTTTCAAGATTCATGAGGAATACAAATGTAAGCGTGATAATGTAGATAAAGAGCATGGTATAATGAGTAAGTATGGGTTAGAGCCTAACCTGGTATCCACAGACATGAGGTATTATCTTAATGAAAAGCATGCTAGAGAAAAGGAGGCGATAGCAGTCGCTAGTAGGAGAGAGGTAGAGGATTGTATTAGGAGTATATTATATGAGATGAAAGTAAAAGAGGTTGTTAAGTAGAGAGAGAGGCCAAAAATCAAAAATGCCTATATCTCTGTGGTCACCTCCCTTTTTACTGAGGAAATTTGGGCATTACACCTCCTCGGAAAGTTTAAAATGCTACAGCTGATCCTTTACACTAGGAAGATGTCCCTCCTTACACCTAGATATATTCAGAGAGATGATGTTGATTCAAGGCCTGTCAGAATTGCAGATATGCTAGTCATTTCCACTAACATTTGAGGGGTCAGAGAGATATTGGTATAAGAATCTGCCACTAGCAAGTATTAATAGCTTTGGCCAGCTAGCAGTTGCATTTAAAAATGAGTTTCAGGGAGCCGTTGCAATGAATCAAAACTTAAGTACCTTATTGTCAATGTGTCAAGGTCTAAATAAAACCTTGAAGAGCTTCATGGGGAGATACCATGAGGAGGCCTTAGAGTTAGGGACATACCATCACGCTTTGGCATTGGAGGGGTTGAAGAGAGGTTTAAGAAGGGAAAGGGCTTAGAATGCTATTTATCAACGGTCAGTGGACACCTACGAGGCTACTAAATTTGAATTACTTGATGAGATTGAGATAAAAGAAAAAAAAATGCTCCTGAGAATAAAGGAGGAGAATCGTGTCGTTACAGCCAAAAGGGAGCAGTAACAAAATATACCATGGAAGAACAAGGGGAACTGCTATAAGAACCTAGAAATAATCGAAGGGATGGCGAGAGAAGAGACAGGGACCAAAGAAAATTTTCCCCTAAGCCACAAAGGGATTAGGGATGCTCAAGGTTTTCACTATCTGGAGAGTACCCCAAAAGGGTAGATCAGGTGACTACCTGTAATTTCACATCCCAAAAAGCTCTACTATCAGAAGTTTATAAGGATGCCAAAAGAATAGGGTTATTGGCACCCCAACCTCAAAGCATAAAATCAGGGTAGCTAAGAGAACCAAGAATAAATTTCATGAATTTTATAAAAAGTACGACCACATGACTGATCAGTGTGAGGACCTGTGGGATCAGATTGAGATACTGATCAGAAATAATTACCTTATGAATTAGATTGCAAAATCCTAATATGGTTCTTTCTGGTTAGGACAGTATTATAAGGAAGGAGATAACCCAGGACCTGGCCAGGACACTTTGGTTATAATAGAGGACCTGACCTTAATGGGATTATTGAATAATGTCCATAAAAATTATGAAGTCCTAGTTGGCAGAATTCAAGAG
Source organism: Trichilia minutiflora (assembly GCA_035590515.1). Lineage (NCBI taxonomy): Eukaryota > Viridiplantae > Streptophyta > Magnoliopsida > Sapindales > Meliaceae > Trichilia > Trichilia minutiflora. The sequence continues at coordinate 8,278 of JAVXUL010014890.1, forward strand.
AGAGGTGAATTGGATATTTAAAAATTGATTTGAACAAAAATATGAATTCAAATAAATGAATGCAAAAGTAAACTACGTGCGTAAAAAATTAAATAGACAGAATGAGATTTTTATAGTGGTTTAACTATCAGTCTACGTTCACTCTTCTCAGTTGAATCCACTCACATTGAGGATCACTAAATCTTCGTTTCACGGGTTAAGAGAAACCCAAGTACAACTCCTTCTTTCACGAGTGAAAGGGCAACCATAAAATATTACTTTCTTTGAACTGGTGAAGTGCAACCCAATTTACAAATCTTTCTTATCACGGGTAAAGAAAAACCCAAAATTAATTCACCAAGAACTAATTGCAAAATTCTCTAAAAGAGTAGATAAACAATAAGTGAAATCCCACTAAGGCAACCCAAGAGGGGGGGTGAATTACGTTTCAAAAATTTTAAGATGAACTCCCCACTATTTTAAATTTCCACAACCACTAAGTACAAACAAAAATAAGGATAAGGGAATAGAAAGATTGTACAACATGATTTATAGTGGTTCGACCAACTCAAAGCCTACATCCACTTCCTTCAAGAACCTCTTGAAGTTTTCACTAAAACAAGCCTTATCAACAAAGCTCAACTTTTACACAATGGAGATTTTTTTGGGCTTACCTTCGAACCTTATAAACAAATAACTATCCCAAGTGATTCACAATCAATCAAATAAACCAAAAAAAGAAACCCTCTTTTCTTTCTACAAAAGTTTGAAGATACAAGAGAAAGATGAAAGTTTAATCTTCCTTGAATATCACAAAGATAATACAAAATAAAGTACTTTCTCTCTCTAAGATAATGAATATACAAATAGGTAAGCTCAATAAGCTTTTCTCAAAGCAACTCAATGTAACAGTGAAAATATATGTGTTCAAGACCAGAAAAAGTAAAAACAATGAGCTATTTATAGGTTTTCTAAAAAACTAGCCGTTACATAGAAAAAATTAGCTGTTATTTTCAAATCTGTGAACATTCAATCGACCGAAGGTATGTGTTCGTTTGATCGAATAGGCTCTGGCTCATATTCGTTTAAATGAAGATCTTGTTCGTTCGACCGGCAAAAATCGAGTCCTCTATTTCAGAAATGGCATCAACGTTATTAGACTGAATCCGAGGTTCGTTTAATCGAAGTCCACTTTTGTTTGACAGAAGCACCCTGTTCGTTCGATCCAGAAAAATAGGACTCTCTGTGTTTGAAACATGGCCAGTTCGTTCCAACGAATAGCCCTATTTATTCGACCGAAACCTTCTAATTTTAAAAATAAAAACATTTTGTTTCGAGGCCTATTTGGTTTTAACAAATGGGAGTTTTTGAGATTGTTTTCAAATTCATTTCATAAGATATTTTGAAATAAAGAAGTTCTTTTTGAAAACCATTTTAATTAACATGCTTTGAGCTTAAACTTAACCAAATTTGCATCAATTACACAATTTTCATAAAACTCGAGAAATCATCATTTTGATTCTTGATTTTGATCTTTCACTTGACTTTGATCATCCATTTTGTTATCATCGAAATGTTATACATGTCAACATGAGTTTCTTGTTAGATATCTAGAGTTATCATTGACGAAAAATATGGAAAAATATATCTTAATTGTCTTTTTATTATTATTCCCAGAAAAAATTCGGATAGGACGGTTTCGATGGACTGTCCAATCCAATAACAACATGTTTTATTGTAAATTTTATCTTTTATCATTATTGTCAGTCATAAAATAAAAAAATCAAATTCAAATGGTGAACTGATTTTAATACAATTGAATACTCCAATGAAATCATTCTAAATACATTCTCAATTGAATAAAATAAAATACATAAAATAATTTATACAATACAAATTAAATTTTAATTTCAATGGACTAATTTTATAAATAATTATAATTGAGTTGAGTATTTGAATAAATACAACCAAATCTTTGTAGAAATCAATAATATCTATTGTTTAAAAACCTTAACCTAAAATATAAAAGAAAAAAAAGAGAGTAAGTATTGAAGGAATACTTAAGGGAATGAATAAGGAAACGAATAATATTTTAAAATTCTCATTTAAAATTAGGTTACTAAACCTCATATAGTATACATATGTTTTCATCTAAAAGTAAATTTTTTTTAAGTATTAAATCTTAACGGTGAAGGGCAGTCAAATACACGTCTTGCTTTCTATAAGTAAAGAGCAATCTAAATACAACTTCTTACACGGGTGAAGTGCAACTCAAATCTTATTTTAACCGGGTGAAGAGTAACCCAAATGATAGCAGAATGCTAATACAAATAAACTCTCTCAAAGAGCAGATATACAATAAGTACAGAAAATATTTCTTTCTCTAGAAAATAGTACAAGATTATGCTTAGTTCTTGCTCAATCTTTTTTTACTATTCATACCCATTTTTCAACTTGAGTAATGAAGCTTTTAAAGTCTTTTGGAAAGCTTTTCCAACGTCTCTTTAATGGCTCTAAAATCTTGCATTAAATGCTCTGAAGTTAGCTGTTACAGCTTTGATTTGAAGAAGGTATCGATAGGTTTGCAAAGGTATCGATACGTTTCATCGAATTTTCTTTTTCAGAGTTGTCTAACTCAAAGGTGCTTGATGGGATGCTGATGAAGGTATCGATAAGTTGCCAAAGGTATCGATATATTTTTAAAGGTGTTGATACCTTTTCACGTAAACGATACAGAGTCTGTCACAAAGGTGTCGATACGTTTGTTGGGGTATCGATACGTTTGAGCTTTTTTTCAATGGTATCGATACGTTGCCAAAGGTGCTTGATAGGTTACTGATAAAGGTATCAATACATTTCCAAAGGTATCGATACGTTGATGTTGGGATTTTGATACCTTCTTTTTAGCTTTGAACTGGTGTCGATCTTTGTACCTATGAGCAACCAATCTCAACCAAAAATATCAAGTGCAATATATGCTCAATCTAGAAACATAAATTAAGCTTCATAAAGCACAATCAAAGCATTATCATTAATCAAACAAATACAAAACATTTAACACAAATTAATAAAACAAATTATTTGTTCATCAATAAAATAATTTGCTCATTATCAAAAACACATGGGTCAACACTTACATCTTTTTTTCTTGCACAAAATGGCTTTTAAATGATGAGGATGGTGTAAATTGAAGAGATCTCATGATTATGAGGCTTGCTTTCATCAACTCAATAAGTTATGAAGGTAAGAAACTTAATTCCCCATTTAATTCTTAGTACATACATTGATACGTATAGATTCAAGCATTAGACACTTGAAGAAAAATTTAATTTTGTTGCTTTTTAAGTTTCTAGCATGCTTAGTGCCCTAAATAAATCAAATGTAAGTTTACATGCTAAGAATCTAGGCATTGAGTAAAAATGAATAAAATAAAATTCATATGAAAATATACCTATTGGTGGTGATTTGAGGCTTGAATAGGAGTGGTCCTTACCCATTTAATGACAGCCACACTATGGCTCTTTGGGACTGCAACCCTGCCGCCCTAGCTTGTAATGTCACAATCTCCCCTATAAAATCATCATTTCTCCCCCCCAAAGAGAACTACCTGTGGCTTGATCCCCCATTGAAAAAAAAAGAAAGAAAAATGAAGAAGAAGAAGAAGAACCAGAAGAGAGAGAAACCCATAGAAAGGGAAAGAACGAAGAAGAAGAAGGAGAAAAGAGAGAAGAAGGGGGGTACGTAGGCAGCTTGTGAGTCACCCAAGTCCAACCACAACTACCAAACTATGAGCTGCTCCTTTTTTGATTTAAAAAACTCGCTAGAGATTTTTGTTGTCTGGTATACGATGTTAGTGTGTGTATGCCCTAGAAACCATTCGTGTTGTCGGTTTCAGGGCTTTTGATCTTGTATAAACTTTATATTT
>JAVXUL010014901.1:0-12181 GCA_035590515.1 Trichilia minutiflora
TATCCCTCACCAGGAATAGGTAGTGTCAACACTGGAGCTGAGGTGAGGCGATTCTTCAACTCTTGAAAGCACTGCTCGCATCTCTCATCCATTCAAACTTGACATCTTTTCTCGTTAAACGTGACAATGGGGTCGTTATCAAGGAAAAACCATCAATAAACTTCCTATAGTAACCTGCCAAACCCAGGAAGCTTCTAACCTTAGTTACAGTCGTCGGTCACTCCCACTGCACAATAGCTTTCACTTTCCGAGGATCCACAAAAATTCTTTCCTTTGATTACTTCCTGAAGGAAAAACTTACACTTCGAGAATTTCGTATACAGTCTTCTCACTCTTAGCGTCTAAAGAACAATACGGAGATGCTGAGCATGTTCTTTCTTGGTCTTTGAGTAAACTAGGATATCATCGATAAAGACGATCACAAACTTATCGAGATATGGGTAAAATACCCGATTTATGAGGTCCATAAATGCAGCTAGGGCATTGGTTAGCCTGAACGGTATAACAAGTAACTCATAATAACCATAACAAGTTTGAAAAGCTGTATTGCCTATATCACTATCCCTTATCCGCAACTGATAGTACTCAGATCTCAAATCAATCTTTGAAAACACACTCGCCCTTTGCAACTGATTGAACAAATCATTGATCCTCTGCAGTGGGTACTTATTCTGGATAGTGACTCGATTCAACTGCTGATAATCTATGCACAATCGTAGGGTCTCATCCTTCTTCTTGATGAACAGCATCGGTGAAACCCAAGGTGACATACTTGGTCTAACAAATCCCTTATCCACCAAATCCTGAAGCTGTAGCTTCAATTCCTTGAGCTCAGCTGGTGCCATACGATAAGGAGGTATTGAAATCGACGTAGTGTCCGGCACTAGATCAATACTAAAATTAAACTCTTGCATTGGAGGCATTCCTGGCAACTCATCGAGAAAGACATCAGAAAACTCCCTTACCACGGGACTTGATCAACAGAAAACTCAGGAACTGTACTATCAGTAACATGTGCCAAATACCCTTGTCACCCTTTCCTCAATAGCCTCTGGGCTCCTAAAGTAGAAATCGTACTACTAGATAACACATTCCGCTTACCTTCAAAACTACCTTTGATCCTTCGGGTCCTCTGAAAACAACCTACTTAGAAAAGCAATCCACTCTAGCTTGATGCTTGGATAATCAGTCCATTCTCAAAATTACTTCAATGTCCTCAATCTTCAAAGGAATCAAATCCATTATCAGCTCAACTCCATTCACCATTACTGCACAATCCTTAAACACCGTTTTTCTCATTAACTTCTGATCTAGTGGGGTATGCACAATGATCTCCTGATCTAGGAGTGACGATAGGACATTGGCATAAGATGTTAAGGCCGTGTTAATAAAAGATCTATTAGAACCTGGATCTATTAATGCATATACAGGCCGATCAAAAATAGTAACCATACCGATTATCATATTTGGGTTAGCCTATATCTGCTACTGGTTTAAAGCGAACTCTCTGGTCTGAATTCTATCTTGGGATCTATGAGTACCATGGGATGTAGCAGATGAACCACTAGCTCCTGATCTTCTACCTGAAGAAGCCGTTGTCTGCTCAACTGGTGACCGCTGATGATGTGAGTAATACTGGCTCGTCTGACCACTTATCTTTGTTTTACCTAACTTGAGACAAAATCTTCTTATATGCCCTATCTTCCCACAGTGATAGCATACTGACAATAGAGGGCACGTTCCCACATGGTATCGTCTACAGTGATTACACCTATCCATCCTTTGATATTGTCTCGATCCCTAAGTCTGTCCTTACACTGATGATCTGAACCTCGAGGGTCCCTAGCCTTGAGGAGAAAATGAAGATATACTAGCTGGGCTCGTGGCAGAGGCGCCACTGGATGAGCCATTACTGCGACTTTTCTTGGATGGAAAACCCACCTGTATACTCAAATCTTTTCTCTTCTGAAACTGACTCCTCGATTTTCTTTCTTCTGCCAACTTCTCAACTAAAAGGGCCATCTGAATCATCTCTTTGTATCCTTGATTTCCTGAAAGGGACATCTTCTAATGGATCTCAAAATTCAGACCCTTTTTAAATTTGGCACACAGGCTCTCTTCATTGGTAAACTCTAGCATAAACTCTACCATAACTCTTAATTGGGTCTCATACTCTGTCACTGTTTTACCCATCTATCTCAAACGGAGGAATTCTTGCTTCTTCTGGTTACAATGGAAGGGATTGTAGTACTGATCTCTGAACTCTTGCACAAAATTGTCCCAAGTTAACTGGGTGGAGGCTCTAGCTTGTACATTATCCCACCATGTGGCTGCACTACCCTCCAGCAATCTGACAGTCACCTTTAATTTATACCTATCATCTAGTTCTATATTACTCAGATTATCATCTAACTTTTTGAACCACCTGTTGGCTTCCGCCGCATCTATAGTGCCCCCAAAAGGCACACTTCCCAACTGTCGAACTTCTTTAATCAGCTTAGACAGTTTCAGAGTTAATCCAGATGCTTCAGCAGCTTGAGCATTCCAATAGATCATAAAAGCAACCCATTATTCAGGAGTCATATTCGGAGGCATTGCCATTGTTGGTTGTTGAAATTGAGGAGGAGGCTCGTGCTGTACCTTAGGCTCTGATGGAGGCACGTAAGATGTAGCCTTATTTTCCTCATCAGGTACTAACTCTCTTCAGGTCTACCACGACCTCGTCTGGGTCTCGACGACATGATTGCTATAAAAAGAGCACAGAATTCAATTGCACCCATTACCATAGTGGTGATGCTTCCTATGACTCGACTCACCTAGTCTACTGGAAATTTTCAAAATCAATAAAATCATGTACAAATTTTCAAATCATAATTCAAAACCAAGTTTGGGTGTTTTCAAAATCATTTTAGAACTAGGCTCTGATACCACTAAAGTTGTCACACCCCAACCCATAGGTCCCACATGTGACAACCGCCATAGACCTCCAGGGTGTACTCAATCATACAAAATATAACCTGTAGGCCTGTAAGGTATTCATAAAAACCTGTTTTTCCAAAACATTTCACACAACACTTCCAAAATAATCCAGCCTTACACCTAAACTCCAAATGAATAAAGCAAGATCACATTCACTTCAAATATATATGTGCACATAAATAAATAAAAACACTTATCCAAATAAAGTCTGTAGGGATCAATCTATCCCACAAGTAAATCAAACATTTATTACAAATCTATTTTTCATTGATAAAATTCTCATAATTAAAAGAAAAGTAAAAATGACCACCAGTGGACTAAGAACTCTATAAGATGAGTCGACATGGCTATACTTGAGCCTTCAAATCGTAGAGCGATCACCACCACCTCCAACGTTCAATCTATCGCCTGTCCTGAAACTAGAAGGTGAGGGGGGGTGAGTATACGGAAGTATACTCCGTGAGTGAACAATAATAAACATAAGGAAATAATATTTAATGAACACAGATAAATATATCTTAAACTATTTAATTGAAAATACTTTTTCAAACAAACTTCTAAACACATTTAGAAAATCTGTAGGGTGACTATAATTCTCGACAAACACCCTGGCCTTGGGCATCCCGAGACCGTCAGTGATTTTGTATGCAGAAAAACATGCTATTTTATGAAAATAAATTTAAATGCAAGAATTGAAATATGCATGATTCTTCTAGAAAATATGTCCAACACTGACGTTTACCTTGAGTAGTCACGGGGTGACATCCGTGACTAACTCGATGAGACTCATAGGTGGACAAATCCTATCATCATTACAATACCATCATAAATACATAACAATCCACCTATACAACCTCCACTCACCTAGATGACCTCTCTCCCAAGTCAACCCTAGGTTACCATATAACACTCACTTGGGGATCCATATCCCAGTGAACTCTTCTCCAGGTTATCACCCTATAGTTATAGTAAATAACCGGCTCACAAGGACATTATCACCAATGTACATATCATAAATCCTGGCCCACGGGCCAAATCATCATATAAAATATACATAAAATACATCAAAATATATTAGAAAATAATAAATAAAAGTCATTCATACATACATACATTTTCTCGAAATTATAATAGTAAGTTTGAAATAAAATAAATAAAGTAGAAAATAGTTCACTCACTACTTATGGAGGGTATACACTCCCTAGTTTTCCCTCGTTCCTCGGCGAGTCATGCGAGTACCTCGATCATGAATCGTCGCCTAACCACAAGCATAAAAATACTATCAATATGCGTTCTAAAACACGAATGGGACTTGAATACGTGTAATATATGTTAACCCCGGATTCTTAATATTAGACCACTATACAAAATCGTCTAAAATCCTCATTAATCACCAAATTACCCAATTAATATCGATATGGACCCATATTGCAACTAAACCAATGCATTACGATTAATTTACGAGATTTTGATTAGTGGATCCCTCGTATTCGTCGAAACAGTAATTAGAGTTACTGTTCACATTCACCCAAAAACTTTGAAATCAAAATTCTAGTTTCCTACGACTTCACTACAACTCAAATTATGCTCCAAAACTAGAATACAAGCGATAAATTCAAGAAAATCTATACGAAAACCCATACGAATCAAAATTGCTTAAAATGCATAAATGTATACATAGACGAGTTAGAAACGAAGCTACGAATCTCGTGGTGTGGTCGATTTTTCTCAGTTTCGTCTAGAAGTCGAAACCCCCCAATTTTTTCAAAGAAAACCCTAGATGCCCTTTGTGATTCCTGCGCGTCTACCATCAAATTAATGCTCTCAGAGTGATATACGCATAGAATGTGGCTTGCAGGCGAGGAGAATTCAAAGTTTGACAAGAAACCGGGTGAAAGGTAGAGAGAACAGAGAGGACGGGAGCGTGAGGGAGAGGGAGGGAAAGAAGAAGCAGAAATGGTGAAATCTGGCCCTCACCCCTGATTTTATAAACTTAAAGATGAAATTATCATTTTACCCTTAAGTTTTCTTAAGGAGAAATTTCTAGAAGTGGGTAATTTTGATATTTTACGCCCATTCGATCGAATGAACTAGCATTCGTTTGAACTAATGATGCCTTTGACCGAACGAATCACGGGATTCGTTCGAACGAATTATGATTCGATCGAACAAATAGGTTTCAATCGAACGAATCTGGTACTTTTAAAGTCAGAGAGCTCCCCAGTTTTTCATTTGAACGATCGATCATTCGTTCGAATGAAATGATCGATTCGGTGAACGAATAGCCATTCGGTCGAACGAATTTGGCACCAAATTTTTTCAAGGAGTTCCTCCATTTTTCGTTCGAATGTTCTAGGCTTCGTTTGAACGAATTACCCGATTCGATCGAACGGATTTTGCATCCGTTCGAATGAATTGCATACTTTCTCCCTAGTCCTTCCCTTAATTAGAAAATATCATTGGGGTCCCACTCAAAATAAAACTAATATTTAATTTCACTAAAGTCCCCGCGTTCTCATTCTTGAAATTTCATTATAATCAATCTAACTTCCCAAACGAATATAGAATTACACCCACACGTACACGGGGTATAGAATGAATGCAAATGTATGAATAGAAAAGGTACGAAATGATAGATATACCCTCTAGATCTAAGCATGGGGCTCACATAACCAATCTTCATCTGTAGATTTATTAGATTTCACACACCTCTATATCAGGTTATCGGACAATTCTCTCCCTCATAGTTCTAAAAATGCTATAACATGCTATTCTTTCAGGTCTATTAGATATCATCCATCATTATTTTCGATTGTATGATTGATCCTCACCCTTAATATAATATTTCTAATCATTGGTACATAAGGTCAAAGTTATAAACATTGGCACACACGATCATCAAAATCAACATACATAATGTAAAAGGTTGGCATGTAATGCTATCAAAATTAATATATACCATGTATAAGAGTGGCACATAAGGTCATCATAGTTAATCGGAGCACACAAGACTGCTAAAATTAATATTTTATATATAATATACATAATTCAATTTATTCATCAATCATCCATAAATGTATTAAAACATAAAAGTAATTATTATAAAGTTCACTTATAGTTTTGAGGTAGAAAATCACTCCCACGAGGATTATTATAAAACATTATATACAATGCTTGATGCATATGAATACAATTGTATCTATCTAAACAATCCTCTTTATCTATTCATTATGTAATTGCTTGAATCTCTCTCTCTCTCTCTCTCTCTCTCTCTCTCTCTCTCTCTCTCTCTCAATAATGCTAACCTCATGGTCACATATATTCTCACTTTAAAATAATTCATTCTCTACTTCCTTAGCATCACACGGCATAAAATCATTTTAATTTATAAATCCAAATGATAAATTAGGTAATTTCCAATTTTTTAGGTTTGGATAAATAGTAAATCCTAAGTAATTATCCTCTAATTCATATTATATACTAACTTAAATAAAAAAAAAGAAATTGAGCTATACACTTACTAAGCTTAGAGATGGTTATTGAGTCTTATTTTGCTTGTTTTCATCACTTAATTACTATTTATCCAAAGTCCTCTTCTCTAATTTCTTTCTAATCCATGGGCTAAACTCTTATTAAACTATGTTCTAAGTTATAATATTGATTCTTAAAGCGATCCAAAGAAAGACTAAGAAGATTGATGAAGATTTAAGTGAGAAGGAAGTTAGATTTGAAGAGAGAGAAAAACCAGGGTTAGAAGGGAGAGGATAGAAAATTGAAAAGAAGATGGCTCATATGCCCTTATATAGTTGGCTATGAAATTACTAAATACTCTAAAAATAACTTGTCATGTTTGCCCAGAACGTACCAAAGTATCGATATTTCTTCCCAATAAATATCGATACTCAATCCTAAAATATCGATACTTGACTCCAAATAGGTCAATATTTAGCTGTCATGTATCAATATTTATCAGTAATATATATCAATACTTCCAACCTTTTGCACAAAATATCAATGTTTTCTTACCCATGTGTCGATCTCCTTACATTAAAGATTGATCTTCACACTCTAAAAGATCGATATTTTCCTCTTTTTTCTACAAAACCACTTTCATAAATTTTATAATTCATAACTTATAGTCCGGATAACTTCACGAAACTCACAATATATCAACGAAAAACTCTTTTCGGATTATACAATATAGCAATGAAATATCATCTAATCAAAATTAATTCCAAGGCCAACATTTAAATTTTTTCACACTATAGGGTCATTCAACACTACATACTCCTTTAAATATCAGTTTAAAAGGTCCATTTCTTTAAGGTCTAAACTACGTACAAAAACATGGATATACTTAAATAAAGAAAATTACTGTAATACTTTTACATTCAAAGAGTAGGGTTGTCATGCTGGCTTCTATAGATAAATTTTTATATCTTTTTAAATGTACAAAGATATTAATATGATCATTAAAGTTTATCGTGAGTTAGTAGTGAACTTGTTTTAAACTCTTTGACTCTAAACTCTTTAAAAGCTCAATGACTATGAGTAATATCGAATAATATACTATAGTTCTTAAATCACGATGAAGAGATTTTTCATCAACTATTACACTGATTGTATGTATTATATCTTTTCATTGTTTAATCTTAATCAAGTAAAGGGTAATTGAATGTTAAAACCATAAATTCAATATAACTATAAATTATCAAAAGATATGATTTTTACTTGTCATTATGAAACTCTTTCGTATAAAATTATAGTATTTTAATCAAAGACTTTAGTTTTAGATATTTATCGACGTTCATCTATGAAAATTTTGAATAGAGTTAGTAAAAACTCCCATTCTAATCAATTAAGCCAACGAATTCTATCTTGATCATCATTTAAATTTCTATATGAATAATACATAATTAAATTAGTTTGATTATACAAGATGTGATTAGTTCTGTAATTATACATTATGTAAACTATACGCATTCATACAAGATTTGACTATAATATCTCATGTCTAAGAATGATATTGCACACTAGTATAATTTTATGATAAATTTAGGATTATCAAACGGGTTGATCCGACTCAGTTCAGCTCAACTTATTACGGACTAATTTTAAACGGATTGAGTCGATCCAACTCATTTATTTTGTGAACTAATATTTTGTTAGTCTTAATCTGATCCGCAGGCTAACAAGTCTAAACGGGCCGATCCGTGTATTGACTTTAAAAATTTAAAATTTTTAAAAAATATATAAAATACACTAGTTACTAATAAATACAATATATTAATAGTAATAATAAGTCTATAATCTAAATATAATATCAATTAACTATATTATAACTTAACATATTAAAATTTTAACAAGTCAAATAAAAGTTTTATCAATAATTACAAATCCAAACACATGATCTCAAATCTCAATATCAATAAATCCAACACCACTCAATATTAATAAGTTCAATATCATTATTAACATTCAAACATAATCAATCATCATCTAGATATAAAAGTTAAAAGAAAATTTTAATTTAATTTGTTTAATGAAACAGGTTAAATAGGCTAGCCCGCAGGTTAAACGAATTAGCTATTAGGTTAAATCGATCCGTAATTAAACAGATCATTTTTTTTGTCTTGACCCACCTAAATGGTGGGTTAAATGAACCGATTCACAAACTACCGGCTCGTTTGACAGTTCTAAATAAACTATTGATTATATACTTATCATGTGATTTATTATTCTTTAGTTATATTAAAAAAATAATTTTTTAGCTATCAATCTATACTAATACTTTTATAACATGATTTCAATTTTCATCAACACTAAAATTATCTCATGATATTCATCAAAAATATTTAGAATACCTACTAGCTAATATTATTATCCAATCAATATCACTTGTATAAAAAATACTTTAAATAATTTTATTTAACGATTAAATATATTATTTTAATAATTAACATATATATTTTATTTAAGTGTATGACATAACAAAAGAATCAGCTTACGTATATGAATAAAGAATTCTTTTTTAATTATTGATAAAAAAATATAATACAAAATTATACATCCTGAAACTAATAACACAAATTATTTTTAAGATATACTTTAATAGGTATTTCCCGTTACTTTAGTTATTTCATACAACAAGTAAAATTTTTTTTATCACAATTAAGTTTATATGATGTATGTTTTAAAATTTTAAATAATATACATAATTTATGGAAAAGCTTTATGGACTTATACTACGATTGTAAGAGATTATACAGAGCCTATATACTATCATACATAGCTTAAGAGCCAAGTATAAAACATTAATTTTTGGTGAGATTTACAATCTTACTATATAGAATTCATTATCTGAAACACTATTTAAGTTAGCAAGACATAAGATAAAGAGTTTAGAATACCACTTATACTGACTAGACCTAAGATATAAAGATAAATAAAAGAAATCCATTCTCAAATAATACTTAAAAGATATTTAACACTTTTATAACTCAAATTAGAATGAATTATAGTGGTGAAGTGTTGTCTCTGTATAAGCATGACACAAAATACATTGTTGCTAAAGTCAAAAATAAAAATATAGCTTTTGAAAATTAAAACCATCCAATATTATCCTAGTTTAAAAATGGAAACAAACTTAAACCAACTTTGTTAACAATAGAAACAAGTTACACCATTATAATGCATTCTCTCCTATTTAGAGAAAACTCGCCCTCAAGTTTTAGGATTGATCTTTTCATTTTCTTGTGATGCTTGTCTCGATGATCTTTATATTTGTTATGTTGACATTATATCTTCTTGCAAGGAGACATACTCGGTCTGATAAAACCTTTATCTACCAAGTCCTGAAGTTGCACCTTCAATTCCTTAAACTCAGCTGATGCCATACGGTAAGGTGACATCGAAATCGGTGTAGTACCAAGAATCAAATCAACACTGAAGTCGAACTCTCGCTCGGGTGGCATTCCTGGTAACTCGTCTGGAAACATGTTTGAAAACTCTCTCACTACTGAAACTTGTTCAATTTTATTCTCAGAAACAGTGGTATCCACAACATATGCCACGTACCTTTGACACCCTTTCCTTATTAATCTTTGAGCTTCCATCGCATAAATTATACTGCTAGACATAACATTCCGCTCACAAAATTATCTCTGATCCCCCGGGTCCTCTGAAAATAACCTGCTTGGAAAAACAGTCCACTCTACCTCGATGCCTGGACAACCAATCCATCCCAGTATAGCATCAATAACCTCCATCCTCAAAGGAATCAAATCTGTTACCAGCTCAACTTCACTCACAGACACAGCACAATCTTTAAACACGGTCTTTCTCAATAACTTCTGCCCCAGAGGGGTGTGCACTATTATCTCTTGATCTAGCGACGATAATAGGATACTAGCGTGAGGCGCTAATGCAGTATTGACAAAGGACCGAGTTGAACCTGGGTCTATCAATGCATATGCAGGTTGACCAAAAATCATAACCATACCAGTTACCACATCTGGGTTTTCCTGTGCCTGCTCTTGAGTAAAAGCGAAAACTCTGGTATGGACTCTACCCCTACCCCTCTGAGCACTACGAGATATTGCTATAGAACTTCCCCATACCTGATCTCCTACCAGTAGAAACTGCAAGTTGATCAGCTGGTGGCTGCTGATCATACGAGTGATGCTGGCTTGTCTGACCACCCGTCTCCACTCTGCCTAACTTATGACAAAACCTTCTTATGTGCCCTACTTCCCCACAATGGTGGCACACATAAGATTGTGGGCATAGGCCTGCATGATACTGTCTGCAGTGAACACATCTGTCTATACTCTGACTCTGTCTTGAACCCTGAGTATGTTCTTGAGACGAGAATCTGAATCTCAAGGGTCCTTGACCTTGAGGAGAATGTGAAGAAATACTGGCAGGGCTTGTAGTAGAGGCACCACTGGATGAACCACTGCTATGACTCTTCTTAGATGGAGAGCCAACCTGTATACTCAAATCCTTCTTCTTTTGAAATTGACTCCTCAATCTTTTCTCTTCCATCAACTTCTCAGCTCGAAGAGCCATCTGAATCATTTTCTTGGACCCTTGATTTCCTAACCGTGACATCTTCTCAACAATCTCAAAGTTCAATCCTTCCTCAAACTTGGCACACAAGCTATCTTCATTGGCAAATTCTGGTAAAAATTCAACTAACTCTCTTAGTTGGGTCTCATATTCTGTCACTGTCTTCCTTATTTACCTCAATCGAAGAAATTCTTGTTTCTTCTGATTACAATGAAAAGCATTAAAGTACTGATCTCGGAACTCATGCGCAAAATTATCCCAAGTCAATTGCGTTGAGGCCTTAACTTGCACATTAGCCCACCATGTAGCTGCACTACCTTCTAACAACCTAACAGCTACCTTTAACTTGTACCTGTCCTCCAGCTCCATGTCATTCAAATCACCCTCCAATTTTTTAAACCATCGATTAGCTTTCACCGCATTTGAAGTACCTTCAAAAGGCATACTTCCCAATTACCGAGCCTCTTTAATCATCTTGGCCAACTTTGGAGCTGATCCGGAGGCTTCCGCAGCTTGAGCATTCTAATATGCCATAAAGGCAGTCCATTGCTCAGGAGTCATATTCGGAGGCATTCCCATATCTAATTGCGGATATTGGGATGGAGGAGGTTCGTGTTGCTCTTCGGATTCTGACTGAGGCATATACGACGTAGCCTCTTCGTTGACATCAGGCACTACCTCCCTTTGCGGTCTCCTATGATCTCGTCTAGGTCTCAACGACATGATCATTACAAAAGAACTTAGAATTTAATGGCACGTATTTACATGGTGGTGATGCTTGACTCGACTTACCTAATCCACTGGAAAATTTCAAAATTATAAAAGTAGATGTAGAATTTCAAAATATAGTTTGAAAACCAAGTTTTGGTGTTTCCAAAATTGTTTTAAAACCAAATGCTCTGATACCAATTTAGTTGTCACACACCAACCCGTGGGTCCCATTATAACAACCGCCACAGACCTTCAGGGAGTACTCAATCACACAGAATACAACCTGAAGATCTGTAAGGCATTCATAAAAGTTTTGCTTTCACAAACATTTCACATCACACTTTCAAACAAATCCAACCTTACACCCAAACTCCAAAGGAATGCAACAAAACCACAGGCACTTCAAATGTTCATATGCCTA
>JAVXUL010014922.1:0-12178 GCA_035590515.1 Trichilia minutiflora
TAAGCATCCCTTTTGGTAACCTCTGTATTTTGGTTCTTCATATCTACTATTTCTGATTTTTTTCTTTCTTGTTCGTCAAAAACAACATTTCCTCCCTTCACTATTTTCTGACTTAGGCATCAGAATTTTTCTATCAAAAACACCACCCGGCGTTACTCCAAAGATGTTATTGTTTTGCAGGTTTAAGAGATGAAGTTTTATCAAAAACAACCAAGTCTCCATCCATATTCTGGTGAAAAAGTTACCGTTCGATAATAACCTCATCATTCTCACACCTCATCAGCTGAGTCATTTTTCATTGATCATGAGAAAGATATACGGACAATTCTCGCACCAACAATATGTATTTTGCAAACATTGTATTAAAAGTTCCTCAAAGGAACATGAACATGAACAGAACACAAACAAGGAAGAGACAAACACTGTCTCCATATTATCATAAACAGACCAATTTTTCAGATTCATTATTACAAATAGTTGCCAAAAAGATTATTACTGACATTTTACTATATTCTAATCCTTTAAAGACTATCAATTGGCAATCTTAAACATATACTCAACCAATCATGTTGTAAAAACAAGAATAGTAAACCTTTCTATTTTAGTACTAAATAAGTATTAAGAGTTACACTTGACTGAGGTGGTCTGATGATTTGAACTTAGGTGACGATCAACGTCTTTTAACTGTAGTTCTGGGTTTGAATTACCATGGATTTATTCCGATTGACTCGTCAAAATGGAGACCAAAGATTTTCTCTCATGTTTGATACCGTTGTAAGATAGTCTCTGTACATGCGTTAACTATTAAAGACGGTGCCATATGATCTACAAACACGTATCCCTCGAGGATAAATACTTAGTCCCATATTCGACTGGACGTTACAATGATAACTGAGTATGGACTTCCCTTATATATATATATATTAAAAGTTAAGAAAAAAATATATATTTTACAGCTCCAATTATTTTTAGCAACTTGGCATTCAGATAATATCTATCGGATGATTGTACTTCAATTAAATATAACACAGCGAAATTTCTTTATATATATATTATGTGTGTGCGTGCGCACGCGAGCACCGACACATGTATAATTTTGTGTAATTTTCTCACATCAAGTTGCTGGGTACACTCAACTTTTCAATCATAAATTAAACTCAAATTTTCTAACTCATAATAGTAAACATACACTTGAAATTACAATGTTGTAATTTTACAATCACAATTGTTTTAGGATGAAATAACGAGATATCAAATATTAGTGAAAATGTGAATAAATTCTCCTAAAATTTTGTGTTTATCAAACACTTTATACTTTCACAATTAGCTACTACAATAATGCCAAATAAACCTGTCAATAACCATTAGAATTTGCATATTTTAACAGAATTTTAATGAATGTGTAAATATAAAGATTATGATAAAATTCCTACATTTTAAAAGGCAATTTACCAGGTCCATGTATAGCTCCATCAATGCCGGAGCTCGCTTTCATTTGGGAAAAAGATGGGTTTAATTTCAGGATACGTGGACTCTGGTCCTTTCTACCAAAAAGTATCCCCTAGCCCAAATCCCCCACCTGTTTTGCAGTTCAAAGTGAAACGGCGTTCGCATTTTCTTCTCTTTTAAAACTACTTAGAAATCGGTTGACCTTTCTTTCACCAAGTTTTAGTCCGGAAACTATCACATAACCTTACAACTTCGGTAGTAAGAAAACTAGTAAAATAAAAATATTTTAGGTAGGCGGCCCCAAGAGTTCTTGAGCTCCTAATCTCTAGCTTCACAATCCCATACGCACCTCGCACCACGAAAGAAAACTGCAAAACGGAAGCAAATATCGATCAGTAGCAAATTCAAATATAAATTTTTTGCTTTCTTAAGCTGGTTAGCTCCTTTTAGTCAAATTCTAAAGATTCATCATTCATCTCAATCACCACCACCAGCTTCGCATTTAATCCAGGCTAGGAAACATTGCAATTTTACCAAAATGATGCATAATCAATGACCTGCGAGTAGTCAACTGCCTTTTTAATTGGAAAAGTAGCCAACCTATTGAAAAAGAGAAAATCTCAAGGCTAGAATAAGAGGAACCAGTGAAATCACAAGCCAAATTAAGAAACGTTGCACCATGGCATATGCCATATAAGAACTTCTTTCATCACATTTTGGAACTCAACCCTCTAAAGGGAAATGTCACCAATTCCTTTTCTCTTGGTATTTCCTATAGAATAAACTATCAGCAAAGAACAGACTTCATGCAATCAAGTCAAATAATTCAGAAAAATAGATGGTTTAATTAGCATAATTTTAGTTACTGGCAGGCAACCTTATGAAATAATGAACCTATTACCATATAATGAAAATAATTGGTGATACACAATGAAAGCACGTTTTCCTGTTGACAAAATAAAAAGATTACTCTTTCATTGGAAGGAAAAAAAAATAAAAAATTCCAATTCACAAAAAATGGAAAATCGTGAAGCACAACTGGCAATGGTACTCACATTAAAGATAGATCATATACAAAGTGCACCCATGTCTGGTGGTCCTCCATCAGATCCACAACAACTGGCACTGATATTGTGATCAACAAAAATACAGTAAGATATCGTTACATACTCTCTAATGCCAAGCATGTTATACCACACTATGCATGTCAGATGGCCAATGGAAGTTGGCCTTGAAATAGAAATCTTTTTGTAGTGCATGTTATTTGAAATAGCTTAAACAGAACCAGCAAGGTATAGACTTCAGTAGTTTACACAGCAAACTTGGTAGAGGGTATCTCCCTGCAGCTGATCCACAAGAAGCCTTGAATTTCTTCTTTGATCCACAAGGGCAGACCTTGTTTCTTGGGATCTTTTAAAGTAGAAAAAGGAAAAAGAAAAAAAAGAGAGAGAAAAAAATCCATGAAACTCCGGAAACAATTTCATTGAAAGGAGGAAAAAATGTGCGTGTGCGTGTGTGTGATTTTAATATGCCATCTAACTCAGTGAGAATGCATGTTTTGTCACTCATCTCATGATTATCCCAATATGTCCGGCAAGGAATGGTTTGAAAATAAAATTACCCGGCACCAAGAATCCGCCTTGCTATTATTTCAAGACAACTGAATTTCAAGCTGCTTTTGTTAGTGAGATTGATTAAAACTTCTTAAAGAGCTTCTTCATGTGGTGCCACTTCAGTGAGCAACATATGTATGCATTACATTCTTTTAGCTAACATGAAGAAATTTGATGAATGCATACAGAAGGTCCTTCCAATGCCAAGCAAAATATTATGTTTAGTAAAGGATGCAAAGTTTAAGAGATAATAATAACTAAATAAACATCACTACCTCCAGAAAGTACTCAGTGTGCAAAATATACTGGCTGGCCATCACCATGAGAAGTATCTGCATCATTTTTTACAAAAGAGTCTTCTTCTCCTGCCCATTTTGCTATCAGATACTCTACTGCAGCATCTACATCACCACCTACTTACAGTAAAACGTGGCTTGAGATCAACATAAACCAAAAATAAAAAAGAACACTCCTCAAAGGAGCCACAAGTATTAGGAACACTAGAAAACTGCAAATTTTAAGACAGAGAAGCTATCACATAGGAAAACGAAAAATACAGATGAGAATTTGAATACAATTTCATCACCTGTTCAACTTCTGCAGTATTTTCACAGCCAGTCCCTGCCATAACCTGTTGATAGATCCTGCATTGATTGCACCAGCTGCACCCTTAGATGTGCTTGCTGCAGTTCTAGCTTTATCGGATGCCACTCAATTATCAGCACCAGCCTTTAACAAACCATAAGTATTAGGCTCTTGCTACCGGCTACAAGCTCAAACTTGTAAGTAAATCAACATAGTGGCAATAATAGATTATTTTAGCCGAAAAGAAGCCATAATTAAAACCTTGATTATAACTGGCTCAGCTGAGCCACTACGGGGGTCTTCCTTAACCGTATACTATTGAAATGTTCACCATCATGATAAGATCTGGGAGGAAAGAAAAATATAGTATAAATCATTTACAAAACTTTTGGCACACATATTTCCATAAGGCTAAATCGCAGTTATGAATACATTACAAGTTGGATAACAGCAAGCGTCAAGCACATTTTAATAAAATTATAATTATTGTTATAGCTTTAACACCATGCAGAATATAGCCTACAGCCTACTACTGTTAAGGATAAAAACAAACAATCTGACCAGCCAAAGAAAAATTATATGAGCCTTAAAGATATCTTTCTCCTTTACTATATAGCTGCAGAAGCTACATCATTTTACCCAATTATATAGGAAAACTTAACATTACATCTTCTCATCTATCAAATAATTCTAACAGAAATTTTGAACAAACAGAAATGAAGTCATTACGATGATAAAGGAATGACCAGAGTCATATCCAACAATGTCATATCTTGCTAAACTATTTAAGATTTAAATAACATTTTACAGTCAGATTAAGAAATAGCATGGGATAAGGGTCAACCTCAACCTTTTTTATAATGAGAATAAATGCACAGCAAAAATATAATAAAAGTATGATAACAATTGCAGAATACTCACAGTTGCACCATACAAGCTGCATGGTAATTGAAATTCCTAATGTACCAGCGAGGTGACATGCACTGCATCAATCAAGGCAATAAGCACCCATGAATTTCCGTATTACTCTGGATAAATCATTATATATATACCACACACACAAGTATCGTCATACATTATAGTTCTATGCACCACTGAGGTGATATGTTTTGTATCGAGTAAAGAACAAAGGAGAATTCCATCTTATACTGGGCACACAAGATATGCATGCAGTAGTTTCTATAGATGCGTGTTTGTACTCTCCTATTAGTGCATCAATTCAACTTTGCACACTATACCACATTTAGATTGGTGACTACAGTTGTAATTTCTCCCCATGCGAGGCACGTGTTTCATATATCTATCAGCCAAAAAGCCAATACATCAAAAAGGTACAGTGGAACAGACGGGTGTAAAATATAGACAAATGTTGTGACTTCACAAGGTTATAATCAATGTTAATTCCCACTTTTCACATGTCTGGATTGCAATTTAGTGGAAAATATCTCAAGTTCACATTGAATCGAGAAGGGCACATATCGAGTCAATCAATGTAAATCTTATTTATTTGAAGGAAGCTTCACAGTATTGTACAATACAAAAATAGCTATAGATTTAAAAGTTAAATTATCGAGAAAAAATAAACCTGTCACAATTTATCTTCATGATAATAAGAGCACTTTAGTTTCTGTCCTTTTTTCTTCTTTTTTGATATATATGCGAAAATCAATTCGGTCTTTCTATGTTAATTGGGTTCTAAATTGAGTACTTTTGGACCCTGCTACCTTGATAGCTACCCAGGTAGGCAGCCAAAGGAGATTCAAACCCATGACTTATCGGTCAAGTCCCAAGGCCTTTTATCACTGAACCTATACGGTTTGTATCTGTACTTGGATTGAGCAATGGATCCAGACTGTCATATAGACAATCCATTGAACTAAATTCCATTTTTGATCCCAGTCCCATAAACTTGGCCTTTTGGAATTAAATGGTAGTTCAACATGATATTAATACCCACTTGACAGGGTTCCTGCATTTGAATCCTAAAAGTATAGAGCAAGATGAGCTCAAAGGAAGGTACATGACCACTTGAATGGATCAAAGGAAAGGTGAAGAAAGAATAAACCATTGAAAATTGAGAATATGCAAAAGGGTCGGGCACAAAAAAGTAAGAGGAAGTGGGTCTCACCAGATGAATGCATATATTACTACGTGTAACAAGAGAAGCTGCTTGCAATTCCATATGTCCTGCCAACATGATGTCATCTTATATGGATTGGCAATATTCATCAAATGGACATCATCCTCAATGAATGGCTCAAATGTTACATGATTCTTCTATTGATTGAAGCTCCGACATCAGATTCACTTACAAGTTGATTATTCAACAGTAAAAAAATAGGGAGGGTAGAGGGAAGAGGAAGAGAGAAGAGAGCACTGTAAACCATTCAACTAGTTGTTTCTCAAAGTAAAAAGCCCTTCCATCAATGAATAATATAGTATATATATCATGTAAAGAGTGATTTTGTATTGACATGCAGAAACATATCAACCAGGTAGCAGTATTTTGCTAGTTAAAAATTAAAAATAAAGAGATGTATAGAGCAAGTTGTGAATCCAGGCATTGAATACAATGGACTGTCGGCAAATGCTTTGCATCAGTCCTACTTATTCATTATTTTAGGAAAACAATGGCCTATGCAAATATGAATGTAAATATAAACGAAGCAATGTCTCTGTGTCCTCACTTGCCTGTTTGGTCTGCTTTCTCACAGAGGCAGAAGGGCTAGATTGGACATGCCTAAGGTCTACCAGACAAACAATTTCTATGCTTCTTTGAATGACAACAGAGAATCTTTAATTCAATGTCTATTGCAATTTACATCAAGCCTGTACATTGCACAATATCATGCCACTTAAGATTCTTGGCCTTTTGGATTTCAGACTCATTCTATTCACTTTATTATTAGCCACAACTTAATGTTGATAGAAACAATACCTTCACCATTTACTTCACCAATTCAAAGAAAAAGAGGGGAAAAAGGGAGCAATATATTCATGGAATTTAGTGAGCTCTAGAATCTAAATAGTACATACAATTTAAAGATGAAAACTAAAAATAAATTTCAACGAGGCAATGCCTACAAAATTAACAAATTTCTGCTGAAACAAGCAAAAGCATATTATCCACTTTGTCTTCCTTCATAACCACTAACTAACCCCTATATATATATTTTACCACCATACTGCAAAATTTTTGATGTTCCTCCTCATTACTGTCCAGTTGATCTGCAAGAGCACAAGTAAACAACTTTAACATTTTAACATACAATAAAATCTATACACAAGATTCTTTCCTTTCTCCTTCTGGTTTTCAATAGTATGCCAAGCAAATCCTTTGTGACAGTGAAAATTCTACAAAAATGTAAATATAGCTACCAACACTGACCTGAAGAAACAGTTACCGTCAGCGGTGACTTGGATGATTTTCAGGCCCAATGCATCAAGCTGAGCATGGAACTGAGAAGTATCAGCCTGCTTTCCGAGCTTTTTAGTCTGTCCACCAATCAAATGTTAGTCATCAAGAAGCGACCATCTACAAATAATTACATAGAAATTAGGTGCAAAATACAGTGAACATAGTTGGAGTATAACTTCTTCAAAACTTCATTAAAAAATTAACCACATCATCTATAATAGTGCAGAACCTTTTCATGCAGGGTCAAATCTGAGACTCGCATATATCATTCTTTCTGACTATCCAAACAAACATATACTAACTTTTCCTTATTCCACAAACAAACAAAAATATAATATTTTTTCTACTCCTTGTCAAGCCTCGACACAAATGCAGCCCAAAACTTCTCATTAATCACGTATATAACACACATTTCAATTTCATAACTCATCTAATGCATCTAGTCTACGTCCATCGCCTAATAACATCTCCACTAGCAAACCCGTTGTCTATTTCATCATTCTTGTATCCTTGAAATCACGAGACTTCTTTGGAAATTTTCTCAAATCAACAAGACGCGCTATTACAGTAAATGCGCAAAACCTCCAATTGATTTAGCAACAAATCACAAGCTGTAGACACAGAGGCCACTTTAATCACATATTTTCCTCAAGCACGTTTCCATTAGGAAAGAGATTTTATAATAAGAAGCGCAGAATCAAGCATACGAGACCTTTCAAGCACAAATGAGCGTAATGTAGTTACACAAAGCAAGAGAGTCATCAAGTTCAGATATTATCCTAAAATTATGCACAGATATGGAGAGTATAACTAAACTAATAGAATTTCGCAGGGTAATTAAAACATAAGATAAATTAAGCAAGTTTGCAACGGAGCAAGTATTGATAAAATAGCTTGTAATTGATTTCGATGAAAATGAACTTACGTGGGGTTGTTTCTTGGCTTTGGAATTTTTGTGGTTTTGGTTTTACCATCTCGTTTGAAATTGAAGATTACTTCCCTTCAATTTAATCTCTCCCCCTTTCTTTTACCATTTTTAAGGACAAAGAACGATAGTCGCATATACAGTGAGAGTAAGAGATGAACCGGAGTAAATGCTGCGACTCGGGCTCGGACTGCCACCTGGCAGATGACTCGATTTTCAAAAATGAAATAATACTCCACAGACCACAGTACTGACAGTAGGAACCATAACGCCATGTCATTCCAACATCTGTCATCAAGCAGTTATTGGGCTGGACCCCTTTTCAGTTGGAAATAACTCAGAAGCCCACTTGTAAACATATATAAGTGCTAGTTATTAACCTAATAGCCAGATTTTTCAGGACAGTTATAGCTGCCAATTATTAGATGTAAAAATTTGTACGAAGCCTTCACATTCAAGAAATACAAGTTATTGGTGTTTCTAATTTATCCACTTTGGATGCTCAAATTAAATTTGTTCTTAGATTTAACAATGAAAGAAAGAGTTCTTAATATTGGGAATTGATTGTATTTTATTGGTCAGATATGAAAAATAAAAAACAATATTTAATATGGATAATCATTTTAATTTAATGATAAAAGATTCGTGAAACCATTGTTTTATGTTGATTTTAAATTTAAGTTATAAGTTGATACTACTATTTAAATAAAAAATCTTAATAGTGAGTTGTTAAACTAGCTTTCTTAAGAGATTTATTTGATTGATTCTCTATTGAATGACTGTTTTTATGTTGATTCTGAATTTAATAACGTTCGATCACTCTTATTATAATATAGTCGATTGTTAATTCGGACCGTATATAATTTTATTGGTCCAACCTGTGATTTGATTTGTATAAATTTAAATTTTTTTCGTGTAAAAAAAATAAAAATAATTATTTGTTATTAGTGAATTGTTTTACTTTTTGTTTTTTTTCTTAAAAGAGCTTGATTCCAAAGAACTGATGAAAGCAATAAATAAATTAAACACAACTTAAGATTTCTAGTGTTACTTTTTTATTTAGTTGATAATAGCTCATAGTATTGACAAGTTCAACTTCAAATAAAATTGATCTGAATTTTAATACTTTGATTTTCTTTTATGTCTTGTTTGTTTTTTACTCAAACACCAATTATTTTCCAAATCTAAGGATTTCTATATTTTTATAAAATTTTATTTCAGAAATTTTTTATTTTTTTCCAAACTATGGTCATATAAAGTTTAAGCAACCGATGTTATCACTCAACCTCCGAGTAATTCAGGGCAGATTCATGTGGTAGTTGTTAATCAACATCTTAATCATAATTTGTATCCCCTAAAAAGAACATTAACGTAATTTTATTTGCAAGGAAACATTCTCCCTACAGTTGGCGCCAGATGAATGTCTCAACTTGGAGCCAAAGAAACGAGCTATAACAATTTTTTAAAAATAAAATTTTAAAAAATTATTAAAAAAGGTGGAGCTAACAGCCGTGAAGGCCCGGCAAGAAGCCCTGCGAAATCTCGTACACGGTAATAGACGGGTCGGAAACGAAAAAGTTTATTTTGGGTTCTTTTGAAACCATTTTTCGGTAATCCGAAGAAGTCAGAGCGTTTGGTGATAAGTAAAATGTGTGGGGCTCCCGCGGGGCCGTGCATGCAAATGTGGTTGTTGGACAGAATCCAATGTAGCCAGAAAAGGTGTGTGACTTTTGTAATCTCTGCGTATGATTTGACCAAAATGGTGTATCAGAACCATGAAGCGAGCAGCGGTCATCCTGTGGTGCAAAACTATGTACAGTACATCTTTTGACCTTTTTCCTTTTAAAAATGATTTCTAAACTGTTGCCGTAATCTTCAGTTTTTTTGTTAAAACTTTTAATTGATACAAATATTATAAAAAATAAGAAATATGTTTAATAATTAAAAATTGTAATAAAAATTTTTAAAAAATAATAATTCTTGTGTCAAATGATTTATGCTAGAGATATGACATATATTTATTAAAAGATAAATTTTTATAATTTTTAAAGTTTTTTAATATTTAAAAAATATATACGAATTTATTTAAAATTTATTTTGAAATAAAAAATTTGAAATGAATGGCATTGTTCTTAAAAATTTTGTCCAATACATAATAGACACCTTAACCTTGTCTATGTAACAATTCAGGCAAGCAAAGCAACTACTCTATTTGATAGACATACAAATATATCTGTGATTAAAGTATTCTAAATTTTACATTAAAAAAGGTATTTGAATTTTTTTTTATTTTTAATGTAGAATGAAATTATTAATTGTTTTTCTAACCATATATAAATTAAATTAAAAAAAATTCAAATACCTTTTTTAATGTAAAATTTAGAATACTTTAATCACAAAATAAAAAATCTCTTTCAAAATGTTTATGAAAGATAATTGATCCATTAATTGTTATGCATAAATTAATAAATATTTTAGATATTAGGTTCTTAAAATTATATGAAAGCACAAACGTTAAATAGTTTGATAATCACTTTAATTTTAGTGAAAAAGTAGGAGAAAAAATTTAAGCAGGAGGATTTTAGTAGGTCCTATAATAAAAATTTGATACATTTTAAAATTTTTATAAATTGTTATTAGAATTGTTGTTTGTTAATTTTAAAATAAGCATATATGTGACAAATTTTATATTTATCATTTTTTAAAAATATATATATAAAAATATATAAAATTTGGCTTGTTAAATTGATTAATCCTAGGAGACTTTTAAATTAAAAAAAATTAAATATAATATATATTTAAAATTATATTAAAAATATAATGATTATAATATATTTTATAGATAAAATATAAATCAAAGAATAAAAATTAAAATAAATATGTTTATATTTTAGTCATAATATATATATATAGTCATAATATATTAATAAATAGTATATAATAATTTTATTGTTATATTTATTTTGTTATTGTATTTTAAAAAAATATATTAAATTAATTTTTACTAAATTTTAGAGATCTAAATTTTTTTTTCCTTGATTAATTATATGATCATAAAAATTAACACTTATAAATTAAAATTTTGATGATTATTTTAAAAATTATCAGAATTACTAAATACAGTATATCTGACATAAAATTCTTTTTGTAAAAAAATTATAATTTTTATTTAATAATAAAATTTTATTAAAATTTTTATGTTTATTATTTATAGTAATTTTAGATATTTAATATAATAATTAATAATAAATTTTAATATATTAAAAAGTGTAATGTATTAAATATAGAATTTTTAACAAGTGCACTAAGAGTATTGGATATTGGTTATTTGGTTAGCAAAATTTTTAATAACATATTAATGATTGTAGCTGTCCACAGACAAATTAAAAATAACAAATAAAAGTTGGGAAACATAAATGTAAGATAGGGACATCCAAACTAAGAGTATAATGCAAGCATACAAAAAAGAAAAGGCCAAAGAAAGTGATCGAAAACTCAACATAAATTATTAGTGGTTGGCGATCATGGTGAAGGGGAGTTGGTGGTGAAACTCAACGACCGAATAGAGGGGCAGGGACTATGGTCCACTGACACTGGGTCAACCCAAAAACAAACCAATTCACCACAATCACTAACTATCATAATGGTGTCATTGAACAAAATTAAAGCTTAATATAGATGCCAAGAATGGATACAGATAACAGCCATCCAGCAAAGCCACTATTTAGACAATACTAATTGTGTGATTCCGAAGAAAGTAGAAGAAAAATTATTATTAACGTGCCAAAAGCATTAAAGAAACCGCTTAAAAACAAAATACCACCTTAGTTAGTGGGAGGAAAGACGTAAACGTAATGATGCTTTCATTCGAGTTATTTTTCTTTATTCTCACTTTATTTATAATTATATCGAAGGAGAGAGAAATTATAGATATGCCTAGCGAATCAGGTTGATCAACGAATTAGATTAATTCGATTTATTAAAAATCGGATCCGAATCGGTCTGGATTATTATTCACATGATTTGAATTAATTTTGAGTTAATATAAACGGTTCGATCCAATTTTAAAATTTTAAAATCGAGAAATCGGACTGTAATAAATTTAAAACTATTTCAAATTTATACTATTTAAAATCGAATCATAACGGCCCAAAACCATTTTGGATTCGTATTATTTGATATCGAATT
>JAVXUL010014933.1:0-27340 GCA_035590515.1 Trichilia minutiflora
CAAAAGTAAATATTCATAAAATATCTAACACGAGCAGCAAGTAATCTATGAATATTACATTACATTTTAGAAAAAGGAGGCAATCAAAATTTAATTGGGCTTGGCCCAAAAGCATTGTTATGTTAGGGCTTAAGTCCAATGCATTTTCCTCTATTCTGTCGGCTTCAACTAACCGATGACTTTGACCATTATCACAGTGTGAGAAAATTGGAAAAAAAGAAAAAAAAAAATTTATTTCATCCAACTTGTTTTTGATAGTTTGAAAAAGAATTTAAAACTTTGCCAAATTTTCATTTACTTAAAATTATATTTAATTAAAATACGTGTAAAGCGACTCATCAAAAAGCTCTTGAGAAAATTACGAAATTAATAATAATTTTCATTTCATTTCATTTCTTTAAAAAAAATCTATAATAAATATATATATTAAAATTAGGTCAGAGGTCAAGGAGAAACAACCCAAAACAAGTGAGAATGAGATCCACATGTTATTAAAAAAATTTCCATAATCAACAGAATCGTGTCATCTATCTATACATAAACATTAAAAAGGTGATGGAACTTTGTATATCCCCGTGACCTAAGTTGACTTTGTACATGTGAATTTAACTATTAAATTTTATTTTTATTTTAAAATAAGATTTCTTTTCCAAGGGTAATTCTTGTCATCTACGATAACAAACCCATTAATTTAATTAAAAAAATTCTTTGCATCTAACCACAAAATTGGTCCTTTATTGACCATAGATTTTCAGTCATGTGACCAATTTTCATGAAATTTTCAGTTATGCTAAGCTGCATCAAGAAGTATAGCATTATACTATAACTTCTTCTAATTTTATTTTTTTTTTGTAGTTTATATTTTTCTATTATAATTTTTTATTTCAATTTTTTATTAGATTTTTTAGATATACTCAATAAATTAAAAATTATTATAAAAAATTTAAATATTGCAACAGAAAGTTAAATAATAAGATGGTGCATTATGATACACCACAACCCAATTATCATTTCCATTTTATGATGCAGAATCGATTTGGGTGCTGGGTTAAGTCCAAATTGATTAGGTAAAATATGGAATCTGATCAGATGGATGTGAGACAGGTTGGGAAAGTATGCTTCTTTCATGTCTAGATTCCAAATTAGAAAAAATATTTTAAAAAAAGTTGTGAACATTCGTTAAATTAAAAACTTTTTGTTGGGTATTAAAGAATAAATTCAAGTCAGAAATTAATTAATGCACGGAATTTCTATCGTCCTCAAAAAATATTTGTACTTGTTGCCCCAACAATAACAATAACAACAGCAACAACAATACTTTTATTTAATGTTTAACTAAGATTAAGACTACTATCAATGTCTTAGAAAAAAGGACCTCAAACCGTGTCACGACGAGAGGATGATGTGTCTTTATCATTACATTGTATAGTTGCCGGTGTGTCTGGCCACCGTTGGTCGATATTTGTAGTGGCCAAAGTTCAAATTTTGATATGTTCAAATTGAATTGACACCAGTGCTAAGGTATGTGGGTGGGGGGGTCCCCTCGTTTGCAATTTCTTGCAAAGTTGCGTAGAGGGGAGACCCTATTTTTGGTCCACATTTTTGTGTTTTGTGTATAGTTTTTCGAATCTTATGACAAATTAATAGGCCAAAATATTAAAGTTTTGTGTATTCATGTTTTTGTTGGAAAGAAAATTGTTTTTGAGTCGAAAGCATGTGGGGAAATAATGTCTTGAAGATAAGTAAATTGATTGAATGGTTTGGTCAGTTGATAAAATTGATATGGTACTTCGATGACTATTTGATTGTTTTTGGTGGGTTCTAGTTCTAGTCAAGATTATTGCCTTAAAAAGATTTTTTTTGGTTATTGATTATAATTTTTTAAATGGGTATTTTGAAAATTATTTTGAAAAAAAAGAAATAATATTTTAAAAATATTGTTGCCTAAGATAGAGAAAAAAAATGAGTTTGATGATTTTTTTGAAAATGACTGAAATAATTATTTAAGTAGGTTGAAGGTTTATTTTAGTGGAAAACAACAAAAATTTCAAATTATTTTAAAATGTGTTTTAGTGTTTGGTTGTATTTTTTTAAATTATTTTTATTTTTTGAAATAATAAATAGTAAAAAATATATTTCGTTGCTTAATTTATAAATAAATATTATTTAAAAAATATAAAATAATTTTTGTTAATGCTCACAAATGAGTTTTTAAAATTAATTATACCTTTATTTTCAACATAAATATTTTAATAAATAAGAAGTAATGAAAAAATTATATTAGTTGCTTAGTTCATAAATTTTATTTTAAAATACAAAAAAACATTATTTTTAAAAATGTAAAACCATTTCTGTTAATATTCACCAATAAGTTTTAAAATTAATTATAACTTTATTCTCAAAATAAATGTTTTACTCATTTTAAAAATTAATACCAAAATAAAAAATTATATTAATAAACACCTCCAATTTAAAAACATTAGCAAGTTTTAATTTTAAGATAATATTTATTGTTTTAAAGAAATATAATGAAAGGTATTTGAAATAATTTTGTATTTTTAAAAAAATATATATGACCCAATAATCACTTAATATGTTAATAAATTATTAGTGTAATCCTACACATTTTTCATTTTAAAAATAATAATAATAATGATTTCAATTTCAATCCATCAAAATGATCCACAATAACCAAAATCCATTGGTTTAAAATTAATAGAGAAAGATAGAATTTTCACATTTAATTATTAGTAAAGTGTTTAGGGTGGAAATGATTAAATTTCAAGTGACATTTTAATTAGTTAATTAACTAATGATTAAAACAAATATATAATGATTAAACCAAACTTTTTTTTAATTATTATTCTATCAAATATTATTGATTAAGAAAAAGTAAATCAACAAATGATTGACATGATCATCCAATCAATTAACATCTTAAATAAAATAATATTCTACAGTTACAAGTAGTAGGCATAGCAGCAGCAGTAGTAGTAGTAGTTGACAACTTGATCATGACCCAGGTGGAGCAATAAGCTTATAAAATTATTAGCCACAATGCCATATTGAACATCAACCCAACTCTCCAAAGTCTTCATTCTCCGAGCTGAACAACAGAAAAAAGAGAATAAGTATTTTATTTTATTTTTTTAAATTCATTTATGTTCATTTATTCAAGTAGGAGGAACCCTACAAATAAACATTAATCAGAACTCCATGTGGGTACTGTTCCCTAGAGAGACAAGAGATAAATAGTAAATGTACCAAACAAAAATTAAGAAATAATATCCTAAGTTTGGTCTTAAAAATAATATCAAAAATTAAAGGTAAATTATATAATTTATGTGATACTTGATATGTTATTAATTAATTAGTGTTATTTAATTATTTAATTTACTTTTTTTAATAACTCAGAATATACGGTTTCATCTCGATGAAGTGGCCTCATTTGACTAACATTCAAAGAAATACTAACTAACCATATCATTATTTATTTATCCCACTTAAATCATTAGTAATTAAATAGAATCAAACTCAAAACGAATATTTAATTTATTATAATTATTAACTCTTGTCATATATTTTAATTTTATAACCATAAATACTATGTTATAAATAATATTCCATCTTAATATTAAAAGAATTGTAAAAATTAATTTGAGACTGAGATTTTATTGGTTGCCCGTTTATTGTCTTCATGCTTATGTCTTTACTATCTCACCATCATTTTCTTGGTGAGGGTGGCTTTTGCTTTTGGGCAACTCTTTGGATTTTGTTGTTTGCCTTTAAAAAGGTATTAAGGATGCTTGGCCTACTTCAATTGATTCATATACCATACTTTTCTAAATAAATATCCAATGCATCCAAATATTATAGGGGATGTATTGAATTTAATTTCTAGAAGATTAAAAGGAAAATAATTGAATTATTTGGAAATTTTGGTTTACAGGGTATCAAATTTGGAAATCTTTTTAAATTTCTTATTAAATTAATCGTTGGGTGCTTCACTTGACTGCCAGTTTAATGGTCCCTTCAGCCACATAACTTTCTATTTAAATAAAATTTCTAGTGCATCCGCTGTACCATACATGACCATAGATCGACAACATTTGAACCATTAGATAAAATCCAACTGCCGTAAAACTGTGAACCTTTCCGATGTATGGTACAATGACTGTACTATAGTATAACTCCTGACCTCAACAATTATTTATAATTTTTTTATTTAAAATCTCTCTCTAAAACATTTTGGGTACCCCTACAAAATCTCATATTCTCTTCTGTCCCCCATTTCTCTCCCTTTCGACTTGTCCCTTTTTATCCTTTTGCTTTCCTCACCTTTCACTCTCACATTTTTAACTTTCTAAACGGCCGCTTACAATTTTTCTCTCTGTTTTTGACTTTTCATTAATGGGAGGAGGAGAAATAGTACAATTCATAACAACCCTTTTATCATAACTCTATTTATTTATTGAGCTTCTTAAATTCATTGGAGTACTTGGACTCAACATGTTATTGTTTTGCAAAAAGAATTTTGGATAGGGTAGGGTTTGTATTATGTTACGAGTAACATATCATGGGTCGCATGGTGTAGTTTTATCGAATTTGTTTAATTCATCATATCTCAAAATATTGTGTATAGATAAATTGATTGATCGAGGTTTTTTTTAATTATTATTTTAGTTATTAATCGAGAAGAGTATGTTATTTTATTTTATTTTTATGTTATCTTTAATTGAGATCGGTGAATTAATTAATTTAATTTTATCTTACTCAATTAGATTAAAATATTGAATTATTAAATAAATATTATTAAAATCACTTACTTTTAAAAATATTGAATTATTATGTAAAGATTGTTAAAATCTTTGACTACGAAGAATATAAGATTGTCAAGTGAAAACTAATCTCTCTTATCGCTATAAGAGAATAGATTGAGAGATTTGTTTTACTTACTAATAATTTTTTTTTATGATTAATCGGCATAAACACATTGTTTTAAGAATATTTAAATTCTTACTTTTAAGATTATCCGTCTTTTGAGACTATTGAATTATGACATAACAACTATTAAAATCTTTGACTTAATAAAGAGGATATTATGATCATTAATTATTCTTTTGAAACTATTTCATAGTCTAAAGTAGAAGAAAATAGAAAAAGGAGATGATTTTACGGCTTGAATAGTTTCTAAAAGCATTTTTAACTTTAACTAATCATTCAAATTCCAAAAGGATTACATATTTATTGAACTTTTTAAATTCGTTATAATCATTTTAGTAGTAACACCTTATTCAACATGCTTTGCAAAAAGAATTTTTTGACACAAAATGGGTTTCATATGGTTTTTATTATGTTCTTAGGAACACGTTGCACATTTTATTGAATTTGTCGAATGTATCTAGTGTTAAAATACGGTAGGTAGATAAATTGATTTGATTTGATTGTTTTAACTTTTAAAATAAATTGATTGATTGAATTTTACTTTTGTTGATGCATGAAATTATGAAATTCTAAGTATTATACAATAGAATTTTGATGGATCTCGAAAATTTATAAATTTATAATTATTGTAAGAAGATTTAAATAATATTGGCTTTCTAGTGAAAATTCTTTAATATTCAAGTTAAAACATGGGTTTTCTATAGAGAGAGAAATTAAAACAGTAAAGTGATAGGGTATAAACAAGAATTCAAAACTAAATCATTTTTATTTGAAAATTTTCATATTTTATAGTGTTTTGGCATGTGTAGGTATATGTCTATTTCTTAAGAACCCACCACTTGGAGTTGCAAGAAAGGATGGTTAAGAGATAATTATTTTAGAGATAATGTGTAATCTTAATAAGTAATTATTTTGGGGGTAGTGTATACCCTTAATGGGTAATTATTTTAGAGTTAACGTGTATCTTTTTAGAAATTATAACGTATTTACTATGTAACCTTAGGGATTAATATGTGATTCCTAAGGCCTTGTTTGATTACCACGACTCTTAAGATTTATTGGTCATTTGTCTCTTTCCAAACTTCTCACTTTTGTCTATGGTAGTAACGTACTCATTAGGTAGTAATTCTTAAGATTGGTATTTGATGACTTTTAATTTAATAAGAAAAATAAGTTTCAAGATTAGTCTTTGATAACTTTCAATATGAAAAGAAAATAGGTGTCACACTTGGTTCAAGCTTGTCAATAATATTGTCTGCTTTGGTCCAACCCTTGGGGTCTCACGGTTTTGTTCTTGGTAATGTGTTATCTTGAGAATTTTCCAAAAGGTCCCTCATCTTGGTACTGCTCTCGTTCAAGCACATTTAACTACGTAGTTCTTGGAGTTAAACCACCACCAATCCCAAAAGGCCTTGTTGACAACTTGGTTCCAAATCTACATATATAGCCTAGTAACTTTCTCTCCTATTCTGATGTAGGAGTCAATTCATCCCTGCCATCCTTAAAGCCTGTCAGAAGCCGCTCCTTGCTCAGGCTTCCTTGACCCCGATGTCATTTTTCGCCCTCATCAGACCAGGATATTACAGGCCTATCGACTTTTGCCTGATTCGTCTCTGAACCACCACCATCGTAATAGAAGAGAGGTGACTCTGATACTAATTGTAACACCTAGCCCAAGTCTGTCAATAATATTATCCGCTTTGGCCCAACCCTTGGGACCTTACGATTTTGTTCTTGTTAATGGGTTATCCTAAGAACTTCCCAAGAGGTCACCCATCTTGGTATTGCTCTTTTCCTCAAAGCACACTTAATTGCATAGTTCTTGGAGTTAAACCACCACCCATCCTAAAAGGCCTTGTTTACAACTTGGTTCCAACTCTCTATATATAACCCAGTAATTTTCTCTCCCATTCTGATGTGGGATTCGGCTCATCTCTGCCATCCTTGAAGCCTACCAAAAGCCGTTTTTTCCTCAAGCTCCCTTAACCCCGATGCCACTTTTTGCTTTCATCGGATCGGGATGTTACAGGTCCACCAGCTTTCGCCTGGTTTGTCCCCGAACCACCACCATCATATCGGAGGAGAGTTGGCTCTGATACCAATTATAACACCTGATCCAAGTCTGTCAACAATACTGTCCGCTTTGGCCCAACCCTTGGGTCCACGGTTTTGTTCTTGAAAAAGGGTTATCTTGAGAACTTTCCAAGAGGTCACTCATCTTGGTATTGCTCTCGTTCAAGCATGCTTAACTGCGTAGTTCTTGGAGTTAAACCACCATCCATCCCAAAGGTCTTGTTGACAACTAGGTTCCAACTCTCTATATATAACCCAGTAACTTTCTCTCCCATTCCGATGTTGGATTCGGTTCATCCCTTCCATCCTAAAAGCCTGCTAGAAGTCGCTCCTTACTCAGGCTCCCTCGACCCCGGTGCCACTTTCTGCCTTCATCGGACCAGGATGTTACAGACCCACTAGTTTTTGTCTAGTTCATCCCCGAATCACCACCATCGTACTGGGCTATATATGTAGAGTTGAAACCAAGTTGTCAACAAGGTCTTTTGGAATGGGTGCTGGTTTAACTCCAAGAATTATGTAGTTAAGCACACTTTGACGAGAGCAATACCAAGATGGGTGACCTCTTGGGAAGTTCTTAGGACAACTGATTATCAAGAATAAAATCGTGAGGCCCCAAGGCTTAGGCTCAAGCGTATAATATTATTAACAGACTTGGATCAGGTGTTATAATTGATATCAGAGTCAACTCTCCTTTGGCACGATGGTGGTGGTTCGGGGATGAATCAAGCAAAAATTATTAGGCTTATAACATCTCGATCCGATGAGGATGAGAAGTGGCACGAAGGCTGAGGGAGCTTGAATAAGGAGCGACTTCTGGTAGGCTTCTAGAATGGCAGGAATGAGCCGAATCCCACATCGAAATGGGAGAGAAAGTTGTTGGGCTATATATGTAGAGTTAGAACCAAGTTGTAAATAAGACATTTTGGGATAGATGGTGGTTTAACTCCAAGAACTACGCAGTTAAGCATACTTGAAGGAGAGCAATACCAAGATAAGTGACCTCTTGATAAGTTCTTAGGATAACCAATTACTAAGAATAAAATCATGAGGCCCTAAGGGTTGAGTCAAAGCGGACAATATTATTGACAGACGATATTGGTACAGAGTCAACTTTCCTTCAGTATGATGGTGGTGGTTCAGGGATGAAGCAGACTGAAGCTGGTAGACCTGTAACATCCCATCTGATGAGGACGGGAATTGGGTCCAAGGTCGAGAGAGCCTAAGCAAAGAGCAACTTCTGACAGGCTTCTAAGATGGCAGAGATGAACCAAATCCCACATCAGAATGAGAGAGAAAGTTATTGGGCTATATATGTAGAGTTGGAACGAAGTTATCAACAAGGCCTTTTAGGATGGGTGGTGGTTTAACTCCAAGAACTACACTGTTAAGCGTGTTTGGATGAGAGCAGTACCAAGATGTGTGACCTCTTGGGAAGTCCTCAGATACCCATTCTAAGAACAAAATCGTGAGGCCCCAAGGGTTGGGTCAAAATAGATAATATTATTGACAGACTTGGACCAGTTGTTACAATTGGTATTAGAGCCAACTCTCTTCCAGTACGACGGTAGTGGTTCAGGGATGAACCAGACAAAAGCTGGTAGGTTTGTAACATCCCAGTTCGATGAGGGCCGAAAGTGACGTCGGGGTCGAAGGAGCCTAAGAAAAGAGCGGATTTTGGCAGGCTTCTAGGATGGAAGGGATGAACTGAATCCTACATCAAAATGGGAGAGAAAGTTACTGAGCTATATATGTAGAGTTAGAACCAAGTTATCAACAAGGCCTTTTGGGATGGGTGATGGTTTAGCTCCAATAACTAAGCAGTTAAGCGTGCTTGGATGAGAGCAGTACCAAGATGGATGACTTCTTGGAAAGTACTTGAGATAACCACCTATTACCAAAAACAAAATCGTGAGGCCCCAAGGGTTTGGCCAAAGTAGATACTATTATTGACAGACTTGGATCAGGTGTTATAATTAATATCCTAATCTGATGAGGATGAGAAGTAACACCGGGGCCGAGGGAGCCTGAGCAAAGAGTGGCTTCTGCCAGGCTTCTAGAATGGCAGGGATGAACTGAATCCCACATCGAAATGGGAGAGAAAGTTGTTAGACTATATATGTAAAGTTGGAACCAAGTTGTAAACAAAGCCTTTTAGGATGGGTGGTGGTCTAACTCCAAAAACTACGCAGTTAAGCGTGCTTGGAGGAGAGCAATACCAAGATGAGTGAACTCTTGAGAAGTTCTTAAGATAACCCATTTCTAAGAACAAAACCGTGAGGCCCCAATTATTGGGTTAAAGCAGACAATATTCTTAACAGACTTTAACCAATTGTCATAATTGGTATCAGAGCCAACTCTCCTCTAGTACAATGTGGTGGTTTGAGGACAAACCATACGAAAGCTTGGTGAACCTATAACAGCTCGGTTTGATAAGGACGGGAAGTGGCGCCAAGGCCGAGAGAGCCTGAGCAAGGAACGACTTCTGACAGGCTTCGAAGATGGTAGGGATGAACCAAATCCTACATCAGAATGGGAGAAAAAGTTACTGAGCTATAAATGTAGAGTTGGAACCAAGTTGTCAACAAGGTCTTTTAGGATAGGTGGTGGTTTAACTCCAAGAACTACGCAATTAAGCTTGTTTGAATGAAAGCAGTACCAAGATGGGTGACCTCTTGGGAAGTTCTTAGATACCCATTCTAAGAACAAAACCGTGAGGCCCCAAGGGTTAGTCTAAAGCGGACAATATTATTGACAGCCTTGGACCAGGTGTTACAATTGGTATCAGAGCCAACTCTCCTCCAGTATAATGGTAGTGGTTCAAGGATGAACCAAGCGGAAGCTGGTGGACCTGTAACATCTTGGTCTGACGAGGACGGGAAGTGGCATTGAGGTCGAGGGAGCCTGAGCAAAGAATGACTTCTGGAAGGCTTCTAGGATGATAGGGATGAACCAAATCCCACATCGAAATGGGAAAGAAAGTTACTAGGCTATATATGTAGAGTTGAAACCAAGTTATCAACAAGGTCTTTTGGGATGGGTGTTGGTTTAATTCCAATAACTACATAGTTAAGCGTGCTTGGACAAGAGCAGTACTAAGATGGGTGACCTCTTGCGAAGTTCTCAGGATAACACATTATCAAAAGTAAAATCGTGAGGCCCCAAAGGTTAGGCTAAAGCAAACAATATTATTAACAGTCTTGGGTCAGGTGTTATAAAGGGTATTATGGTAAATGTACCATGATTTTAGATTTATTAAAATTCAAAATATTAATTAAAATTTTAATTATGATGCCATAAATATTAAATATTAATGGTTAATATGTTAACAAATGGCATTTTATGAATGGTCAATGTATTTCCATTATATGTCATTTGTTTATTGGTCCAAATGTGCATGGTTGCATCCTACAAAGATTTAATGGGTTGTATCACATAATTACTCAATTAAATAATGTATTTATTAGATAAATATTGATTTATTTGTAAAAAAGAAAAGAAAATATATAAATAATGGTTTTATTTATTATTTTCCATAAGAAAATTTTAAAATCTCTCTCTCTCCCTTGTCTATGGTTCGATCATGATGGAAGCAAATTGAGGATGGTGTCAAGTGAAGAGGAGTCATAATTTTGGCTCTTAAATTCATCAAATAATCATCCTTGCAACAAGAGCAACAAAAGCCTTAAGGTAATCATTAAAGATTTTTATTGTTTTTCTTCAATTTAACATAGAGTTTTTGGTTAAAAAACTTATAATTCATGCATGATTTAGGCCATAGAACCTTCATTTTTAGGTGTGGTGAGACATTCATGGGTGTGTGTGAATGTTTGAAAAAGGATCTGTCAACCTTAGTGTTTGAGGCAAAATGGTCTATGTAAATAGTTCAGATTAGACTCATGAAATCCACATCAGGGTTATATATTATGTGTGATTGAGAAGTGTATTCTCAATAAAAATACATAATAGAGTCGTTATCTATTATTTATTATACATAGCATTGGATCTAAAAGAGTTTGATGATTATAGTATACCTTTGATCCAATTGGAGCATTGTGTGATGGAAGGATTGAGTTACACGATAACTGATATTTGTAGACCTAATTAATCATAAACCCTTTTTATAGATAATATTAAGTGGTAATGTGAAAATTGAAAATTTTAACATAGCCTTCCTAATATTTATGTATTTATTGAATTTGGCAATGATATGTGATTTGTTATGTTACACAAGGCTCGTTTCTTTGTCATCAAGAATTAATACATTTACATGCGATATTTAATTTAAGTGTAGTCATATAGCTTTGTTGTGTCACACAAAGGTTGTACTATAAAAAATGATTCATAAGAAATATTGGTTTCACTTAATTGAAATTTATGATTTATTGTATCACATAAAGTCATAAAATTCTAGAGGTTGAATAATATTGAAAATTTTAAGTGTTATAATTGGTATGAGTTACTTACCTAATTAAGGAATGCATGAGTTATTGTGTCATACAAACTTATGTTATTCAATTTAATTAGGATTCCAATACCCACTAGCAAATAATGTGATTGATTTTCCTATATGTATATTAAAGGGTTATGCATTTTGATCAAAATAGTGGGAGTAACTTGAGATTTAATTTATTTTATTTCTTAAATTTATTAATATTCATGTTTGCTTTGTTTTAGTGTGTTTTAATATAGATTAAATATGTCTGCATTATATAATTTGCTTACTACTATATGAATATCTGAAAAACTTAATGATCCTAAAAAATTTTCTAACTGGCTATGCACATTTAAAATAGTTTTAACGTGTGAAAGAATAGCCTATGTTCTTGATTCTCCGGTGTCTACCACCATACCTGATGGTGTATCGAAGGAGGAGAGACAAACCATTAAGAAATGGAAGGAGGATGAGGAAATCACAAGATATTATTTGTTGGCTGATATGTCTAAAGAATTACAGTGCTAACATGAAAAAATGGGTGCTAGATCTATCTTGCTCCACTTACAAGAGTTGTTTGGTTGTAAAATCTAGCCTGACGAATCAGTATTCACTCATATTTTGAAGATGATTGGATAGATCGAATATCTTGATGATTTGGGGTTCTGTATAAAGCATGAGATCTAAGTAGATTTAATCTTCCAGTCTCTTACTCCCACCTTTAATTATTTCATCAATAATTTTTACATGAATAAAATTAATGCAAACCTGGCAAAATTGTATAGCATGTTGAAAATAACTGAGGGTCAGATCTTATTCGGTAAGAAATCTAACAAAGATGTAATGATGGTTGATGATTCTTTTAACTCTAAAAAGAGCAAGGTTAAAAAGTTTAACAAGAAAAAGAAGAAATCATAAAAACTTAAAGGTGGGATTCAAAAGAACAAAGAAAAAGAGTCAGAAAAAAAAGCCTAAAGGTACCTGTTTCCATTATGGAATGGATGGGCATTGGAAAAGAAATTGAAAGTAGTATCTTGCAATGAAGGTAAAAGAGAAGCAAGCTATTGCTTCAGGCTCTATAGGTATATTTGTCATTGAAATTAATTTTTCAGAAAGGAATAATTCCTTATAAGTATTAAACACTTGATGTGCATCTCATATTTATAATGATTTGTTGGTTCTGACAAATATTAGACAACTACAAAAGCATGAGATTCATATGCGTGTAGACAATGGAGCAAGAGCAGCTGCATTAGCTATATACACTATACACCTTAGGTTGTCTAATAGGAATGTATTGGATTTGTATGACTGGTATTATATACTTACTATTATAAAGAACATAGTCTCTGTATCAAAGCTTGATGAGATCAATTTTGAACTATGTTTTAAAAAAAATTATTGTAAATTATTACTAAATAATATATTATTTGGTAATGCTACATTGTGTAATAGTTCATAAATTCTTGATGTATCCAGTACTATTTTGCATATTTAATATACCAGTAAGAGAAAAAGAGATAACATAAATATGACTTATTTATGGCATTATCGACTAAGTCATATTAGTGAGAAAAGATTACATAAGTTAATTCAAGAGAATTACTTGGATACAAATGATTATGAATCATTTTAAACTTGTAAATCTCGTATCATGGGTAAAATAACCTAATCACCATTTGCGGGACATGGTGATAGAGCATCAGATATTGTATCTTTGGTTCACACAAATGTGTGTGGGCCAATATCAACATATGGTCAAGGTGGTTATTCCTATTTCATTACATTCACCGATGATTTTTCTAGGTTTGGATACCTGTTCTTGATTAAACAAAAATATGAAGCCTTTAAAAATTTCTTAGAATATAAGAATAAAGTGGAAAATCAGCTTGGAAAAAGTATTAAAACTCTATGATCAGATCGTAAAAGAGAATACTTAAGTCATGAATTTTTAGATTATCTCAAAGCTCAGGGAATTGTATCCCAATAGACTCTTCTAACTACACCGCAATTGAATTATGTATCTGAAATAAGAAATCATACTTTATTAGATATAGTACGTTCTATGATGAGCAATGCCAGTCTTCTAATCTTTCTTTGGGGATTTGCTCTTGAAACTACTAACTACCTTTTGAATAGAATTCCTACAAAATCAATGTATAAAATTTTATATGAGATGTAGAAAGGAAAAAAGGCTAACTTTAAGTATGTTAAAGTTTAGGGTTGTCTAGCTCATATAAAAAGGCTTAATCCAGATAAACTTGAAAGTAAGAGTATTAGTTGCAATTTTATAGGGTATCCTAGAGAGTCTATTGGATATTAGTTCTATTATGCTAAAGAACAAATTATGTTTATTTCTAAGCATGTTATTTTCATAGAGAAAGAGTTTCTCGAAGATAAAAATGATAGCATCATAATAGCACTTGAAGAAATTTTTGGAATTTCTCATCTATAAACTGACACTCATACTTCAAAGGAGCCTGTTTAAAATCCTGTAAACATTGAAATTCGTAGGTCAACTAGGATATCTAGACTACCTGATAGATATATTGGATATCATCAAAAACGTGGATCTGAGGTCTTCCTCACTACTGATAAGGATCCTATAACCTATATAATAAGGTGATAACCAGTATCGACTGAGAGAAGTGGCTTGAAGCCATGAAATTCGAGATGTACTCCATGTACTCCAACCAAATATAGACTTTGGTTGATCTACCTAAAGGTATTATAATTATTGGGTGTAAATGGGTCTTTAAGAAAAAGACTAGAGCTATTAGACAAGTAGAGACTTACAAAGTAAGGCTGATAGCAAAAGGTTTTCGTCAAAGACAAGGAATTGACTTTGATGAGACATTTTCATTGGTAGCCATGTTTAAATCCATTCGAATTTTAATTGTTATAACTGTATACTATGATTATGAGATATGAAAAATGGATGTTAAAATTGCCTTCCTTAATGGTTATTTAAAAGAGGATGTGTACATGAAATAACCTGAGGGTTTTATACCTTTTGAAATTGTCACCAAAGTATGCAAGCTATAGAAGTCTATTTATGGACTTAAGCAAGCTTCTCATTCATGGAACTACGATTTAATGAGACAATCAAAGAGTTTGATGATCCATGTGTTTACAAGAAGGTTAGTGAGAGCAAAGTGACATTCTTAGTTTTGTATGTGGATGACATACTACTCATTGAGAATGATATAGTAATGTTAC
The DNA here is from genome assembly GCA_035590515.1 of Trichilia minutiflora. NCBI lineage: Eukaryota > Viridiplantae > Streptophyta > Magnoliopsida > Sapindales > Meliaceae > Trichilia > Trichilia minutiflora. Next base: position 14,672 of record JAVXUL010014933.1, read on the forward strand.
AATCAGTCAAGATTTGGTTATCATCTAATTTCTCCATGAAAGACTTAGGATAAGCATCTTATATATTGGACATAAAGATCTATTAAGATAGATAAAATAAAATGATGGGATTATCTTAGTCTACGTGTATAGATAAAGTGCTAAAAAGGTTTAGCATGAAAAACTCCAAGAGAGGATATATACCGATGTGTCATGGACTGACTCTCTCTAAAGAAATGTCTCTTAAAATATAGTTAGAGAGAGAATACATGAGTATGACACCATATGCTTCAGTAATTGGTTCTATCATGTATACTATACTACATACGAGACCAAATGTGACCTATGCTCTAAGTGTTACGAGCAGGTATCAGGCTGATCCAGGTGTAGGTCACTGAAAAGTCATAAAAATAATTCTGAAATACTTGAAAAGAACTAAAGACTTATTTTTAGTATATGGAGGACATGACTTGATACTTGAGGGTTACACTGACTCAAGTTTTCAGTCAGATAAAGATGATAGCAAATATATCTCAGGATATGTGTTATATTAAATGGTGGAGCAGTAAGTTAAAAAAGTTTCAAAGAGGTAGTTACTGCAGATTCCACCACAAAAGCAGAATATGTAGTAGCTTCAGAAGCTGCAAAGGAGGGTGTTTAGATGAAAAAGTTCATTGCTGAACTTGATATGGTTCTTACCATTATAAATCTAATTTCATTGTATTGTTATAACAATGGGGCTATAACACAAGCCAAGGAACCCAGATCTCATCAAAAATCGAAACATATTTTACAAAGATTTCACATTATTCAAAAGATTATAGTTCGAAGAGATATCCGTATTGAGAGAATGTCCTCTGACCATAACATCACAGATCCATTTACCAAAGCCTTATCTCAGAAGATGCACGAAGAATATTTTAAGAAAATGAGTATTTGTGTTAGAGGTGATTGGCTTTAAGTGCAAGTGAAAGATTGAAAGAGATGTATATCCTAAAAACCAATCACAATATGATCTGTAATTGTACTTTTGTAAAACTTCTGTAAATCTTATGATTTAATATGAGTGTTTTCTTTTTCTATATTGTCTTTTATCATTAATATATATATATTTTTGTTTAATTTACATATAATAATAAAGCCCATGGAATGTATGCAGTACATATTATTAAGATGAGTTCATATTTATAAGACTATATGTTAATAGTATCATTTTTAAATATTTCTAGTCGTGAGACTATAAAGTGGGGCCTTTATAGTACCAGAAAGACTAGTATACACTATCTTTGCTCTATGTGATAGAGAGTAATCGATCTCGATGATTGCAAATTTATTTTAGGATATATATTTAGTTGGACGAGTTCCAAACAAGTAGTTACTGTTGTTATTATAGATTTCATCATAGAAGTGGAATATATAGCAATTTTAGATGATGTTAAGGAAGGCATTTTGATGAAAAAGTTCATTATTAAACTTTGTATTCCTACCATTGTTAATCCAATTCTACTATATTGCGATAACAATGGTATTATAGCATAGGCCAAGAAAATAAGGTCTTATTAGAAATTCAAATACATCTCGTAGAGATATTTGCATTAAATAAGTACCCTCAAAATAAAACATTGCAGATCTGTTCATAAAAGCCTTATCTCAAAAGATGAACGAAGACCATTTAGAAAATTGGGTCTTTATCATAGAGGTAATTAGCTTTGAGTGTAAATAGGATATTGAAAGAGATATATGCCCTAAAAGCCAATCATAATGTGCTCTGTGAATATGACTTTGAAAATCTCTTGTAAATTTTTTGATTAATAAAACGAGTATCTTTTACATATATTATCATTTATCATGTTATATGTATGTTTGATTTACATATCATGATAAAGTCTATAGAATGTATACAATACACACGATTATAATGAGTTCATATTTACGAGAATGTGTGTTAATAGTGACATTTTAAATGTTCCTAATTGTAAAACTATAAAGTGTGGTCTTTATAGTATTGAAAAATCTAGTATGCACTATCTTTATTCCATGCGATAGATGATAATCGACCTCATAGATTACTTATGTGGAGACACAAAAAAAGTGTATAAGTGCTTATTGGTTAAGTATAAGTTCACTAAACATACTCATACAAATTATCCAAATGTTAATTACATTTAATCATCAATTAGACATTCATCATATCAGTTGTGTAAGTGATCCTTAGACTTTATAACATCATGATTATCTTGTAAATGATTGTTATATTTTGATACTACTTAAGGTAAGTTTGTATTAAGGCTTGTGATAAGTAGTCATTGAGTATGGTGAGACATTCATAGAGGTATGTGAATGTTTGAGGAAAGATCCATCAGCCTTAGTGTTTGAGGTAGAAAATACTTTATGTGAATAATTCATATTTAACACATCCTTAGTTAAGGTAATATATTGTGTGTGATTAAGAAGCTTATTCTCAATAGTAATACACAATAAGTTGTGATTTGTTATTTATTATATATAACATCATATTTAAAAATGTTTGACGCTTATAGCATATTTTTGGTTCGATCGAAATATTGTATAATAAAAGGATTGAATTACACGATAATTGATAACGGAAATGCTCATTGTTGAAACTTTGTATTTCATTATAATCTGGGGGTTATATTATATGGTTAGGTGTCAATATTGATATATAGATATTTTTAATTAATCTTGTTAAAGATTAATTAAGTAAAAGAATTAAAGAGTTTAATTTGAGATATAAAATGAGTTAAAGAGTTTAATTCGGATGTATCGTTTATTACCAGTTTTATGGTTAACTTACTAAGTCTTGCCATAAATTGACAATAAAATTCTCTATTTAGATTATGCATCAATTTAATATATTAAGTTAAGATAATTTGATTGATTAACATAAGCTTAATTATGGTATAAAATGATATATGTTAAGATTTCATCCTAATAAATGAAATTTTGACAATTTGTATATTCTTGGTTTTTACTTATATGATAAATGGATAGTGAATTTGCATGAGATGTGACTCTATTTTAATCACACATTTGGTTCCTTATTTTTCTTATATTTTTATTTAATTAAATATTAATTAAATTAAAAATATAAATAATAAAAATTAAGGATAATTATTAGGAATTTTATTTTTTAATTACATGAGAGATAAAGAGAATAAAAAGGGAAAAAGTTTCCTTTTGGCCATGAGCTTGTCCATGATTCTTGATGATGAATTTTTCATTATTTTGATCAATTGAGAAGTGATTTATGTGTGTGTGGTTAATTTCAAGAGTTAAAATTGAATTTTTAAGTGTTAAAAATATTATATTTTACTAAAAAACCTAATTTAATTAAAAATATTTTGATTAAGCTTTTGTAAAATCAAATAGAGAATTCAAAAGTCAAGAGAATTACTGTTTAAAGCGAATTTTAATTTGACTTCCTAAAACTTTAATGAATTTAAATAAAAATAAGAAAGTATAAAAAATTAATATATTTTCATATAAATTTTTGTTATGTCTTTATGCCTAGATTCTTGATTATATTTAATATCTTAAATACAAAGCACGTTAGTTTTTTATATACATCCCTCTTGTATAAAATGATAATTTTATCTACAAATATTTTTTTCTTCTTTTGTAAATATCGATTAAGTATGTGCCTTCTGTTTTTAAAATAAATCAAACACGAATAATTCAAATATCTATGATATTTAAATGAATATCTATTTATTTATTTTTAAATAATATGACTGATTGATATAAATAATATTATTATATTGAATTTTAATTTTTTTTGTTAATTTATAATAATTAAAATTTAATAAAAATAATTAGAATATATAAAATAATTGGATCCATGAAAATTTTATATTAAAAAAATTAATATTATCAAAAAATTAAAATTTATCAAAAATAAAGATAAATATCCATGAATATATGCATATAAATATAGACATCAATATTTTTAGGGATAGGCATATAAATTTCAATACTATTAATGGCTATGACCACGAATACTATTTTTAAAAATGAACAGTAAATAAATATAGATATAGATATATAAATATTCATTTTTTGCCATTCTTATAATGGTGTGAACCTCTGTACTATATTTGTATCAATCAACATTCACAGATTACACTTGGATTAAAATTCAGTTAATACCTGGTTGGAATACTAGATTTTGAAATAAAATTACTACAGTATCCAGCAACTGCGTTAATAAAACATATATATTAAAATACAAAGCAAAACTCAACGCATGTGGTGTGTTCAATATTATTACACTAGGAAACTACATAAAATATACAAAACCAAGAGATATCAAAATAGAGAAAAGCAAGTAATTCAGGTCACACCGTCTTCGGCTGGCAACATTAGAACCGTGATGGCCATGGTCATTACGATGATGCTTAGCACCACCAGCTGCATAAAGAGGAATAACAGCTCCACCTTGCGTGTACGGTGATTTATCCCCGTTGCCCTGGCCATGGCTCTCACCCCCGCTGCCCCGTCCTCCTTGGCCACCAGCGTGACCACCAGAGACTCCGTGACCTCCACCACCGCCAGCACCACGTCTATTTACTGATGATAACTTTTCTTGTATTCTTTGGTGTATATCTTGTTGCTTGCGAAAGTCTAAAAGAAATAATGGATATAAAATCGTTAATTTTTTTTTTTAATTTTATTTCCACCTCCAATTCAAATTCAGGTTAGCAAGCCACTGAATTACCATTCGTAAAACTAAAATTGTTAATGTTAATTGTTCTTATTATTCTGATGCATTGTCTTTTATTTCCTATATTTAAACGGGCTTGTTGGCCGAGTTAGATTTCCATAATCCATGGGTTTATAAAGGCTGGAGCCCAATCGCAAGGTGGCCCAAATTAAGTCTAAATGTCTCTTTTAGCATAAAGCTTCAATTCTGCTTCCACAAGCAAGGAATGTTACTTTCGGCATACTGAGAATGAGTAGATTTGGTGGATGGAATAATACTGTGACTATTATTAATATTTCTATTTATTATTTTCAAGAGTCAAATACAATTTTTGTAATTTTAATTTAGTTATATGTATTAGATAATTAAACAAGACTTCCTAAGAAACACAGAACAGAATTATGAACGTAAATCAAACAATACGCTAAGAAACAATAAATATATTTCTCTATTGATTATTTCCGCAGCATGCATATCTATGCAATAATGCTCCAATTCTCTCATTCTAATTGTTCCCATCATCATGACTATACCGATAAAGCTTTTCTTCAAATACCAATATCTGAACGAAAAAACAAGGACAAGATAGAAAATTATAAGGCAGAAGATTTAATCAAACGAAAAAATACCTGTAACCTGGGGTTTTTCATGCTGGGAAAACACTGAATGAAGCTGAAAGAGTAGTAGTAAGAGAAACAAATACAATCTCAGCAGTGGAAAACCCATTTCGATCTATTGTCCAGCTGAAACAGAGAGTTTTCACTCAAACATGTATGAATATGAAGAAGATTTGCTTTGCCTCTGCCTCTGCCTTTGCCTTTAATTTATGTTCTTTCGTGGCAACGAGTTACCTTTTTTTTATGCGTTTGGAATTTGCATATATTCTTCTTTATATTTAAATATTAATGTAAAATATTATTTATAATATAAAATTACTATCAACTAATTTTTTTGAGATTTGATAATATTTTTCCTAGGTTGCGAGAATGCAAGAATAAACACTTGCTTTCTCTTCTTTCTTGACATTATCTACTGTAATTATAATTATATCTTCTAATCCAATAATAAAATATGATATAATCACTTATATATTATGTTATTGAAAAAAATATATATTTTGTTTGAAAAGAATTTTGAAAGCCTAGTAAAAGCTGAAAGCCTAACCCGAAGGTCTCATTCTTATTTGAAGATCTTATTTTGTGATATCTCATCATGAACCCGAGGTCATCCTTATCTCATTATAACCCCGAAGTAAATTTACCAAACTAGAGATAATTCACCCAACCCCAAAGTAAAGAAGTATGGGCAAGTGGTTAAAAGGAGTGGATATATGATGAGTCATAGGGGCACATGGCAATCATTAGGGACATATGGCAATTCCTATCCCTGTGGTAATCTCTTAGAGTAGCCACCCTTTAATCCACCTCTTGTTGTTTGCACATGGCAATTCAAGAGAGAAACACATGGCAACTACATGCAACCACACATGCAAAAGGCCTTTATAAAAAGGTAAAAGATGACAAGGTACAAAAATTCAAACTTTTGAATCTTTGCTAGTAAAAGTTAATACCACATAATTGTCTTAATTCCTCTTTATAAATAAAAACACTTTAATATAACTTGAGTTTCAAATAATTTTTGGCAGACAGTTGATGTTCCTATGATTTTTTTTCTCTTTATTGGCAAGTTTACAATTTTCAACAAATTGATACTTGAAGCTATCGGTTGAAATTCTATTCATCACCAGTTTGCTCTGTCTGTGGGAATCAATTACAAAAAGCCATTTTTCAATCCAATTAAAGAAAGATAGTCATGGCAGTGAATAAAGCTTACCCAATTGTGAAAACCATGAGCTCTAGTCTTTTGAGAGCACATAAAGTTGGAGAAGACAAGGCTATGAGCTTCAATCATGTGAGTATATGTAGCTTCATGAAGGTTAAGCCCAAAAGGTAAGCTCCAAAAGGGTACACTTAAACCTAGATGGCTCAGACCACACAAGAATACCTTTAAACCCGAAAAAATATGTTTATACCTAGATGGCTAGCTTGAAAGCTCAAGTCACATAAGTTTATGTTCAAACTCGAAAGGGTACATTAAAACCTAGATGGAAAGCCAAATTATAAAACCAAAAGCCAATAAAAAGCATATCGATATTCAAAGAAAGTTGAACCATGAGTCTGGTCGAGCAAAGTACACATTACTCAAAGATCACTGGTCATGAGGTTGGTATGGAACTTAGTTTTCAATAGATATACTTTTTAAACTAGGAGGCCTGATGTTTGAAAAGAATTTTGAAAGTTTAGTTAAAGTTAAAAACCTGACCCCGAGGTATCATCTTGATCCAAGGTTTCATTTTAAGACGTCTCATTCTGACCTTGAAGTTTCATCTTGAGAGGTCTCATTCTAACCTCAAGATCTCATCCTTACCCTAAAGTCTTATTTTGACACAAAGATCATCTATATCTTATTATAACATTGAGGTCATCATCTATATCTCATCATGACCTTAAGATCATTCATATCTTATAATGACCATGAGATCATCCATATCTCATCATGACTCTGTTCACACTAAAACTAACGTACAAAATCTATCCATAAGTGTATAATATCAAGTTATAATCCTATGGTAAGTAACATATCATATTCATAGGGAATATATAATCTTATTGATGCCTATAATAGATTTAAAACTAATTTTATCTAGAAAATCAATCTAGAGGGAATTAAACTAAATTAATTGAGAATAAAAATAATAATAAATTAAATTAATGACAAAAACACACTCAAGAAAATTGAAAAATTAAAAGAATATGAGCCTGGAGAATTGATCCATCTAAGTAAGAATCAGTTCAATGCTAGTTAATTCTATGTATTGAGTGAAGTTATAAAATGGATTTTATATATTCATTCCTCTCTCTCGAGATGAGTTGATTCTATTTTTAAGTATAATTGAATATCCCTATTACAATTTATACCTACGAATGCTTTAAACTAAAATTCAATCCCTATGGTTTCAGAATTACCAATCATCTCTTAACTAATCGTGTAATTTAGTTGATTAATCAAATGTTCACCCAAAACTCAGTCTCATGAGGCAAAATTTTAGAATTTAAATCATTAATCCATATCCCTATGAGGCTAAAGCATTATACATTGAAAAATCAAATAACAAAAACTCAAATTATCATTACTAAACAAAAACCAACTTTCAAACATCATCCACACTTAGCCTCCATCAATTATCTAGACAAAATAAATTAGCCTAATATAATTTGCAAGAAATCAATATGAATAAATATAATACTCATGGTTTTACAGCAATAACAAAGAAATAAACATAAGAAAGAAAGAGAAAGAACTCTGAATCCTTGTCTTTATTATTGGAATCCTCTTGTTCTTGTTGTAATTTAGGATTCAATTGGTGTTTTTTTAGCCTCTAAAGGTGTTATTTTTCACCATTCTTTTTCCCTAGAATAAGTCTCTTTTTATAGAACTCAAAACCTAGGCTTAAAAGAGAAAATAAAAAAAAGACAAAGATCGTGTATTTTCCAGAAAAATTGGTTGTAGCATCACACTCTCAGTTTTTTTGACAATATTTGATGCTGGCTTAATAACGTGAATGGCTTTGCCTGATACCTCCTACTAAATGCATTTATAACTAATTCTTATGATTCTACTGTCTTCAAATGAACTTAATGTATCACGGACCGACCCTGATCGATCACGTGGCAATCATCGTGAATCCTAGAAATACTTCCTATCACTTAGAATGCACTCCTAGAACCGTAAGGTATTAGTACCTGTTTTCAAACTGATTTGCAAATAAAACAATACAAAATAGAAGATTTTCAATTATACAAGTATCAATATTTATATTTTCTCAAAATACATTACAAAATATTCTTGACCAAGCCAAATACATAAAATTTCATCCTTTACAAATGTTTTTCAGTACAATAGACCATAAAGTAAAAATCTGAGTAAAGTACCTAAAAATTGTGCTGAAATCTCGCTTCAACTACGCTATGCCACGCCCGACCACACTAACCTGAAATGGGAAGTGAGGGATGAGTATTTGAGAAAATACTGAGTGAGTAGACAAATAACAAAACAGAAAACAAAGGTCCAAACACTGATTACAAAAAACCCTCGTAATCATAAAATCAAGTATAATAAAATATGGCATCATATACATGTCTAGAAATCGATATAATATCAAATATGTATAGCGCCTCAGTCTATAGGATCCCACCCACTCCACCTGAGCTGTATGATCGATCCGCAATCTTGGTTGGGGATGCGTGCCCATGTATAATAATATCCCTTAATCTATAGGATCCCACCCACTCCATCTGAGTTGTATGGCGGATCCGTAACCCTGGTTGGAAAGCTAATATATTAGAATAAGGCTAGGATGCTTTAGCCTGGACATGTAGATCCCATCCATCCCTTCTTAGACTGTATAACCAATCTACACTCCGGGGTTTATTGGATTCGACCCACTCCACAAGAGTTGTATAGCCAATCCACACCCATATATAGTCAATAACATAGCATACAAAAGCATAAATCAATCTCGATGGCCCATCAGGGCAAATCGAGTAACTAATGGCTCATAAGGCCAAAACATAAAATAAGACGTGTTGGCTCATAAAGCCAAATCAATAAATATGGCACCCGGCCATTACACTCTACTATGTCACATTCACATACACATATATATATAACATTGGCCTCTGGCCTCACAATCATAATATCAATATTAAGCCTCCGAACTCACATTTATGGCAATCTAAGTTTCATCACAAACCTATTTTTATCACAAACAAGGGGCCATCCCGACCACCACACAATACCTACATCCATTACCTCCTCATTTCAGTTATCCATATACATATTCACATGCTATCCTCTAACATTATATTCATTCACAATTAATAATAAATGAGACAAAGGGAAAGAAATGTATCTACTTACAGTCCTGGAAAACCAACCCCTCGGTATCCTTTTCGCAATGAAGATCCTCCTGTCTCGACTGCCATGCTTGGATACATATATAATCATAGAATCACGATCATAAAGTGCGTGCATGATGCAGTGCATGTTCATGCTACTCTTGTACTCTTCTCTCTCTCTCTCTATCCTCTCTCTCTCTCTAACACACTACCATATAAGATCTCACTCCACTATCAAGTATATTTCATCTATTTCAACACCAATAGCTATCAAAGCCCTCTAATTTATCGATACCAATAATAAATTAGAAACCATCCAATTTTTAGAGTTTTATAAACAGTAGTCAAGCTATATATTCTTAGATCTACGTGAAATGATAGCTTAAACAAGAGAGATAAGATGAAGAGCAAGCTTACCCAAACTGGTAGGCTTTAGAGCTCTTTTTTGGCTTGAATCTCTCTTCGGCTATTGTCATAGTGCTTTCTTTCCTTGCGAATCCCCATGATTCGACAATTAAAACTCTGATCCAACGAGATTTTTGGGTTTTTGTGTTGATTCTGAGTTCAAAGGAACTGAAATGGTGGAGTTTAGTGGAGAAATGGCTGAGATTAGTTTTAAGAGTGAGAGGGAATGGTTTTTGCTATTTCAGAGGAGAGAGAGTGAAGAAAATAAAAAATGAGGAAGACGACCCCTGCTCGATTCATATAGGCTGGCAATCCTCAAGGTGTCGATACCTTTCAAATCGTATCGATACCTTTAGCATTTTGCCTGCAACATATCGATATGTTCACCCAACGTATCGATACGTTTGGCCATTTCCTACTCACAAAGCATGCAAGGTGTCGATACCTTCCTCAACGTATCGATACATTTCATCACAAGCAGACTTCATCTCCGTCACAAATGTGTCGATACCTTTGCCAAGGTATCGATACGTTTGGCACTATTACAGAATATTTTGCTTGCAGTGTATCGATACGTTTAGCCAGTTATTGTTCATCATACCTTCAATGTATCAATATGTTTGGCCTTTAACTTAAAAAGGTGTTGATACCCTTCTCTAAAGGTATCGACACGTTTGGCCTCGCCCCTAATATATTGATACGTTTCCTTAAACGTATCAATACCTTACTTCTGATCCTCCTTCTGAGGACTATCACTTCAAATGGTCATAAATTTTGGCTCGGGTATCGTCTTGGAACCCATAATATATCATCGAAAAGCTCTCTTCGGGATCTACAAAAATGACAAGAACTATTTCTCAATTAAAGATGATTTTAGGATCAAAAATCCAGTTCTTTCTCATAGACTCATTATGTACCACACATCTTTTTCCAGAATGAAACCAAGTTATCACACCCTCTTACGCATGATCTAAACACCACTACATGCACGAAAACTCATGAGGGTTTTATAATAATGCTCATAACCCTAAGGGACGGGTTTTATAATTTACCCCCCTTAAATGAATTTTGTCCTCAAAATTCTACATGACGTATATGATAAATAGTAATAAAAACAATAATACTAAGCATACAGCTCCCCGTTTCCCCTAATAATCAAATAAAAGGTATTTTAAAATATCTCACTTGTTATTTATTACTAGGAGAAGAAATGACAGCTTTTATAAAATAAACAATAATGAAAATAAAACATACGTCACATAGAAAATACAAGGATCTTTCTCTTGGGTCAAACACATACTTTGTCACTAGAAAAGGTAACTTTCCTCGATTCCTGAATCTGATTATTCTTTTTCAAAGAGACACTTTCAAGAAAACCTGATCGCCTATTTCAAATTTCAATGCTCTCCTCCGAGTATCAGTATAGGATTTTCTGTCTATCTTAGACTGTTTTCAATCTTTCTCTAATAATCTTGACTTTCTCAGTGGTGATCTTAACCAACTCGATACCATCGAGCTTTCTCTCACTAACTTCATCCCAACACACTGGAGTTCTATATTTTTTATCATACAAAGTCTTGTAAGGCGCCATTCCAATGCTAACCTGATAACTATTATTGTACGTAAACTCTATGAATGATAAGTACGTATCTTAGCTGCCAAAAAACTCAAAAACACATGCTTGAAGCATGTCTTCTAACGTCTGGATGGTCCTTTCTGACTGTCCATCAGTCTGAGGATGAAATGCAGAACTGAAAGTCAACTGAGTGCCTATAGCTTTCTGAAGTCTAAACCATAATCGAGATGTAAAATGAGGATCTCAATCTGATACTATGGTAACTGGCACTCCATGTAGCCTGATAATCTCTGATACATATAATTTGTCCACACTCGAATCGGCAGAAAATAAGCTGACTTAGTGAGTCGATCTACAATTATCCAAATAGCATCGAGGCCCGCCTGAGTTCGAGGCAACCTGACCACAAAGTCTATAGCAATGTGCTCCCACTTCCACTCAGGTATAGGTAGAGGCTGTAAAGTCCCTACAGGCCTCTAGTGCTCAGCCTTAACCTGCTAACATATCAAACATCTAGCCACAAATTGGGCTATATCTTGTTTCATCCCTGACCACCAGTAACTCACTCTGATGGTACAGTATATCTTAGTTCTGCCTGGGTGCATAGCAAATATAGAACTATAGGCCTCCTCTAAGATAGCATCTCTCAATCCTCTATCACTGGGTACATATATCCGACCTCTGAAAATCAAAGTCCTATCCTGAGTGAAGTAGAAGTCACTCTCCTTGAAATCTCTAATCTCTTCGCAAACTCTGACCAACTCACTATCTAACATTTGGCTCTATTTGATCTGATCAATTAGGGTAGGTCTGACTACGAAACTAGCCATCAAGGCTCTAACCTCATTATACCCTAGTGATACTCTCAACGCTCTCAGATCCATCAATAAAGGCATGTAGCTGGTGCGAACATGAGCCAAGCTGGTTGAAGTCTTTCTGCTCAAAGCATCAGCAACTACATTAGCCTTTCCTGGGTGGTAGTCAGTGATCAGGTCATAATCCTTAATCAACTCTAACCACCTCCTCTATCT
>JAVXUL010014943.1:0-12176 GCA_035590515.1 Trichilia minutiflora
TAAAGACACACACACACACACACACACACACACACACACACATATATATATATATATATATATATATGCACACATTATAGACTCAAGCAGTCAGGTAGAAACTATACTCTGGGCAAAATTTTTCTTATTCAGATATAAAAAGTCGTTACTCAGGCATGTCTTTATTAAGCCCGAGGCGAGTAGACTCGAATCAGAAAGTAACAACTTCTAATTTGAGGATTGATCCCTGGCCTGTTTTATAATATCCAGGCTCCAGGGGTTTAGCTTCGATTCTCTTAACTAAAATAGAGGCTCACTAAACATACTCAGGACGAGAAGATATGGCTCGGAGTTTTAATTTTTCCCCACGAAGAACCATTTGCTCTTTCAGTCTTTATTGCTTGTGGGGTTTCCCTTAATTGAGTTGGGCTTTCGAGGCCTGGCTTGAAGGTACACCCACCCGGGGTTCTTCCCGGGATTCTTTTTGAGCACGAACATATGCTCTATTTCCTCCATAGAAGGCGAGGAGTCGGATATCTGTCCTTATAGTACGTATAGCCCTACCAGTGTTCTCCAGTTGTTTAGATTTAACTGGTAGGGGGTTATTCTCATATGGGTCAGGAGCATGGAAAAATATGGTTGCAGAGGCAACTTGACCCCCAAGTGAAACAACTCTTCATTGAAGGCCACTTCGCCTTTGGGAGGAGTGCTGGGCATTTCACTGGCCTCGAGGGCTCGAAGGTATATATCTTTAGGGATATCGAAAAGGATCATGTAGGCCTTTAAATCGATCTCCAGGACTGTGGAAGTGAACCAATCCTGCTCGTATAGAGACTGAATCTCAGAAATAGGCTCAGGGCTGGCAACTAACTCCAAGCCCGCTCCTACGTTGTCTCACCCTTCAACAGCCTCGGGTCGGATCGGAGAGCTAGAAATAGATGCCATTTTTGCTCATAAAAACAAGGGATAAAAAGGGGTCAGGCGGCTGTTTAGGAATCATTGACAACCCTACAACATTTTTTTACTCAGTCCTTAGTAGACCTCCTATCCTAACAGTTTCCTATTACACCTAAACATGCATCCACAACATTTCATTCATAGTGCAGAATAATATCAGCATAAATTTGAAGGAAAGTGGGAAAAGAGTTACCAAGTGAGATGAATTGTAAATTTGTTAGGAGAAAATGAGAGTTGGGGATGTTGAAAACTTCTTGTTCTCGGAGAATGCTTTGCAGAGTACACTCGGAGTGCTTTTACTTGCAAGTGACTATAGAAAGGGAGAAAAAGATTTGTCAGAAAAGGGACGAGGTATTTATAGACAAACTAAAGGAACCCCGACCGTTGATTCTGATCCAACGGATAGGGGGATGTCATATCACCCTAATACAGAACGTCAAGGGTCGGTTTCTTTTCAAAATTTAAATGAGGTGAGACCCACCCTAACGGTTACATTATGACGGTCCGAGTATCGCGATCTTTTAGGCTGATCCATCAATGGGATAACGACATATGTAATGACAGTTGTATTCCCAAAGAGGGTAACCAAAACGTAATGGCAGCCATTGCCAGCTGTGCAAAAGCTGGTCAATTAAAAATTAGGGGGCTTAGTGTTTGGGTATTTTATCAAAGCCTAGCCCACGGGTCCAGGCCCATTTCCAAGACCCTGTCTAGGCCCATCATACAGGCATATTATCCCCGAGTAGACACCTTGATACCACGTCATCCAGAGAAGCCATCTACACCATACAAAAGATAATGAGATCATCTTGGGCACTCTGTTCGAGACTACTAATCAGAAGGTCTCCTTCGAGTTATTCACGATTGATCCGTATTCAGACAAAGGGTCTTCAACGACAAGCCTTCCGAGCTCCAGCTCAAGGGGTTGGACTGATATGACCTATATAAAACAATAGGAGTTCGCAAGCACCCGGAGTATATAGGCCTCCACAACGCTACATTCTGGTGTCATCAAAGCCATAGTCCGTCATATAAAGGCCTCCTGAGAACTAGGGAACTTCATTCTCAGAAGAACTGGAAGCTTTACTCGGAGGAGCGTACATTCGAGGTCTCAAGGTTGACATGGTAAGGAATAGTATCACAGTTTCCCATATCCCCTGACTTTTGTAGCAAATTATCTTGGACACGTCAGCCATGCAGCAACACGTGTCCAAGGGTACGAACTTCTATACTTCTAATATTCCGTATCCAAAAATCAAAGGAGGTATATTCTAACACATTCTGAAAAACACATTCTAAGACATTCTATCATATTCTCTGCTATGTACTGCATTATTTTCAAAGGATAGAACATTTTATGCTTGCATGCTTTCTTGCTTTCATACACACTACCCTCAAATACAAAGTAAAACCCTCTTTGACTTAAGCATAGGAGGGTTTTCGCCGGGAAACCTGCTTTACCCCTGAGGTGTTCAGTGTTTTGCAGTTCCAGGTTAAGGAACGAGAGGAGAAGACTAGTTAGTGCTCGAGGTTGAAGACGACACCAACTTCTTGCATTAATATAACATATAAAATAAAATTTTTAAATTTTAAATATTTATATAAAAATATAAATTTTATTAAAAATAGTGTTATTAAATATTTTTAAATTTATTTTTAAAACACAATACAAAAAAAAGTACAATATCAAACAAGGTGTAAGCCAAATAACCAATAGGATGGTCAATAAAAAAATAAAAAGTAAGAAAAATAATTTATATATAATATGATGATATAAGATGGTATAATATAAAATGCAAAATAAATAAGTTTATTAAACAATATAATAAATTATATTAAAAATATATTTAATATTATGTGATCACTTTTAAGTCCACGCAAAACTAAACTTCACTTTTAAAAATAAAAAGATAAATCCTCTCCCTAATTTATGATTTTAGTAATGTCATTTATTCCTATCAGAAAACTTGTGACAAAAATTTTTTTATACTTTTTTTAAATATTACTTATTTTTTATTAAAATATTTGTAATAAATATCCACTATAATATAATGGACATTATTTTTGAAGATCAATGTATTTCTTTTTCTACATTTGCTGTTGATAATATTCAAATCCCTATCACTAATATTATTCAAGAAGCAAATTCAGATAATCAAAACAATGTTGACGAATTCCTTTATCAAAATTTAGAAGTTACTTCTAAAGAGAAAACTTAACAACATCAAAAGCAAATACCATTAAGAAGATTCATTAGAGAAAGGATCAAAATATAATTTCAGATGATTATATTATCTTTCTTCAAGGACGTAAGGAAGATATAAGATTGATAGAAGATAATCCAATCAACTTTCATCAAGTCATATAGAGTTTTAATTCTCAAAAGGAGATTGATGCTATGAATGATAAGATAAAATCCAAGAAAGATAATAATGTTTAGAATATTGTTGAATTGCCTAATAGTGCGAAAGTTGTTAGTTGTAAATAGATATTTAAGACCCTGAGGGATTCAAAAGGTAATGCTGAGAGATATAAGAATCGTCTTATTACAAAGAGTTTTACTCAAAAGGACGGCATTGATTATAAAGAGACTTTTTCTACAGTTTCATTGAAGGATTCTTTTAGAATTATAATAGCACTTGTGACTCATTATGACCTTGAGCTATATCAGATGGATATGAATACTACGATTTTCAATGGTGACCTTTGTGAGATAATTTATATGGTGTAATTAAAGAACTTTGTGTCAAGCGATCCAAAGAAAATGGCTTGCAACTTAAAGAAATCAATATATGGACTCAAGCAAGCTTCTTATCAGTGGTATTATTAATTTCATCAAGTAATTATCTTTTTTAGGTTTAAAATGAATGTAGATGATGATTAAATATATCATAAGTTCAGTTGGAGTAAATTAATTTTTCTAGTACTATATGTTAATAACATATTACTTGTTAGCAGAGATATAGGCTTATTGCACGAAACTGAGAGATTTTTGACAAAGAATTTTAAAATGAAAGATCTTGGTGATACTTCTTTTGTATTAGACATACAGATACACCAAGATCACTCTCAAGATATCCTTGAGTTATCACAAAAGAGTTATATCAATAAGATTCTTAGTAAGTTTCGAATGAAAGAATGCAAACTAGGATATACCCTTATTATTAAATGAGACAAATTCAGTCTCAATCAATGTCTCAAGAATGAGATTGAGATAAATGAGATGTAAAATATTTCTTATGCATCGGTAATAAGGAGTTTAATGTAAAATATTTCTTATGCGTTGGTAATAATAAGTTTAATGTATAATTCAAAAATGATTCAATGGTATTTTAATTGAAGATAATGCACTTCTAAATTAATTTATCGAGAAAGGTGTTTTAAGTGCAGGTCTGTGAAATATTGAAGCCAAAAGTATCGATAAATTAAGCCAAAATATCAATACTCATTGTTGAAAGAAGCTAAGTATTGATATGGAAAGGTAGGAATATCGATACATGTAAGTCGCGGACGAACCAAGTATCGAAACATTCCTTTGAAGCCCAGAATCTAGGAAAAGAAAGAAGCCAAGTATCGATACATTCCAGAACAAGTATCGATACACACAAGGCAGTTGAAAAATCTATGAGCAAAAGACGAACCAAGTATTGATACCCACTTCAAAGTATCGATACATTCTTTTGAAGCACAGTAACTAGCAAAGAAGCAGGGAAGTATTGATATTTCTCATACTAAGTATCGATACATACAAAAAAGTTAGAGAAATTACGAATAAGAGACGAGCAAAGTATTCATACCTATTATGCAAGTATTGATACATACATTGTCTACCTCAAAAGTATGCAAAAGAAGAACTTCGAAGTATCGATACTCCACAAGAAAGTATCGATACATTCTTGGATTTCAAGATTCAATGGCTGTATTTGTAGTATTAAATGCAGTCATTAATGAAGATTCAAAGAGCCGTTATGGGTAATAAATTCAAGTATAAAATTGATCAAGTTTTTAAAAAGAAAAGAATGAAATACTAGTAACAATCAAAAAGAGAGAACAAGAGATAAATTATTTCATTAAAAAGCCCGCTTAACTCTTTAATATTCTTTTTTGTCATTCTTTTAAAGAGAGAAAGTGATTATCGAGTGCCTATTAAAAATCAAATCTGTTGAGAGATTTTATATTCTCATTTTTGTAAATAAATTTATTTTAGGTTGCTCTTTACCCGACAAAAAAAAGGATTGCTTTCTGGGTTCTTATCACCCGAACTAAGATAAGTGTATTAACTTCCCTTTCTCTATGAAAAAGGAGTTGTAATTGGGTTTTTCTTGACCTAGTGAAAATCAAGACGATAGTGATGTTAAAGATATTGTCACATCCCGATCCGTGGATCCCACCTGTGACAACTGCTACAGACCTCCAGGGTGTACTCAATCACAACGAATACAATCTGGTGGCCTGTAAGGCATTTATAAAAAAAATTGATTTCCAAAACACTTCCAATATCAAACCAACCATACACCTAAACTCCGCATAAAATAAAGCAAGGCCACAACACTTCAAATTTTGCATATGAATACACATAAATTAATAAAAGTATATATTCAAATAAAAATATATGGGAATCAATCCCAACTCATGATACAATATTTATTACAGATTGGTTTATCAATTACCAAGTCTCCCAAATAAAAGTAAAACTAAAAACAACTCCAGTGGAATACGGACTTTCTAAGTGAGTCGAAGTTACTATACCTGAGTCGTCACTTTTGGAGCAATCAAAACTATGTAATGTATATATGCATATATTCAAGTAAAGTTTCTAAAATCATATTATAAAATCATTGGGCTGGCTCCTTTCCCGGCAATTACCCTGGCCGTGGGTGTTCCGAGACCATCAGTAGGTTTTATATGCAGGAAAATATACTACTTTAGAAAAATAAATTTAAAATGCAATAGTTACAAAATATGCACTTTTATTAAAAAAATGTGCCCAACACTGACGTTTGCCTCAAGCCATCATGGGGTGACATCCGTGAGTCCGTGACCAACTCGACGAGACTCATAGGTGGACAAATCCCATCACAACATCACAACACAACTACAATCATATAACAGTCCACCTACGTAGCCTCCACTCACCTAGGTGACCTTTCTCCTAAGCCAACCCTAGGCTACCACTATACACTCACCTGGGGGTCCACCTCCAGTGAACTCCTCCCTAGGCTACCACCCTGTAGTTATAGTAAACCGGCATACAAGGCCGTTATCACCAATACATATATCACAAAATCTTGGCCAAATGACCATATCATCATCATAATATAAAATCAGGCCCAATGGCCGCAATATCAGATAACAAGAATAAATCTGGCCCACTGGCCATATCATCAATTAAAATACGTCTCAAAATACCAAATCCATTACAAAATCATATACAACACATGTATTTATACATTTTCACATTTAAAAAGAAATAAGGAAAAACATTGATAAATATTTGCATATCGTTTCATTTATAGAGAAGACAAACTTATAATTAAAAAAATAGAATAGAAAGAGTGTCCACTCACAACTTAGGGAGGGTATACACTCCCTAGTTTTCCTCGTTCTTTGGCGACTCACTCGAATACCTCGATCTTGAACTGTCGCTTAACCACACACATAACAAGATTTATGTGTATTCATATGCAAAATTTGAAGTGTTATAGCCTTGCTTTATTTTATGTGGAGTTTGGGTGTATGGTTGGTTTGATATTGAAAATGTTTTGGAAATCATGTTTTTATAAATGCCTTATAGGCCGCCAGGTTGTATTCGGTGTGATTGAGTACACTCTGAAGATCTGTAACAGTTGTCACAGGTGGGACCCACGAATCAGGGTGTGACAGTTGATCATTAGCATATATATGTATAGAAATCATTTGGATTTGTTGATTTTATAAGGATGAAATAGCTAGTGGGCCAAATGATGATTTTCATAATGATTTTAAAGATATTTAATGATAATATGGCTAAAAAGCCAAAGGCTTTCATTTTAAGATAAATATTTTTTGGAATTTTAAAACGTTTACTTTCAAAGAGCTAATTAAGTATGAAAATTATGCATTGATATGACTGTATTGATCATCGTTTTGGATAAATGAACAATTTTATTGATAATTTTGGCCTTAGGTGCCGATGTTTATGATTTTGGTTTTATATACCATTAGTATTGATTTTAGTTTTGTGAGCCATTATTATGGATTTTGGCTTTGAGAGTGAGGGTTGTCATGTAACATGAACTAGGGTGAGTGAAATCTAACAGCTCAAGGGTGAGAATCTATTATATAGTATGAAATAGGATAAATGATCTATAAGGTCTAATAACCTAAAAAGTATAGTATGCTTACACTCTTATATCTACTAGTTGAGGATTGTTCAATTACTTAAAATAGGGGGAGATAGAATCCAATAGACTGAAAGAAACATCTTTATTGGTTATAGATCATTCTACTACCTGAAATAGAAAGGATGGAATTCGATATGTCAAGAGGAATTGATATTCTGATTTTTGTGAATTATTTACTAATATATGTTTTTATACCACACTTGTGTTTTATGAATAGGACAATTTAATATTGATTATTTAAGTTGTAAAAAGTTTTATGATAGCCTATTTATATATGTGATTAAAAAGTGTAAGTCATTTTATATATTTATTCATTGAGTATTTCTCAATACTCACCCTTTTCCTTTGTATTTCAAGATGGTATAGTAATAGTCCAAGCACATCAAGTAGATCCAAATTCTCTATTATAAACTTCAAGTGACTCATTTTTACATCTTAGTCCGTTAAGGAAACATTTGTATTAAAATAATTTTATTGATTTTAGTCAGTCAAGTTGGTATGAGACTAGATATGTTTGGATTTTAGTTTAAAATTTAATGAATGATGTTAGTTTGCATTTTATTTGGATATATTGGATCGATATGTATTTTTATAATTTTAAAATTGTGCTTACGATTGAATTTGATTTGAAAATAAATTAAATATCTTATTGGTCCTTAAAATATATTCTAATTAATATATTATATTTTTTTGAATTTATGACGATTATCAGATATTCTGATTTTTAGGATTGGGACGTAACAATTAGCTTTAAGATAATTGTTAGCGGATTTAATTAAAAGAAAATAACCTAGTGGGTTAGAAATTAAAGCACCATTATTGATTTAGGATTATGGTACGAAAACAATTAATAATTTTAAAAATAAATACAGATACCATATATTATTTGTCATCCCTAATAATAAGCACTAGCAATCCAACAGTGAATTCAAATATATACAAACCCCAGATTTTAAAACTTCCTGATAAAACTGTAACTATAATTGCTGACTTCTTCAGGTTTTTCTTGGCTGATGAAATCACCCGTATCTTTCATTCTGATAATTTCCTCCAACAAAGGAACATCGTTCTGGAAACCTCCATTGTGTATATATTCCTTGGAGCGTCGTACGGTTGTATACAGTGGATCATACTGTCCAAAAGGAAAGAAAACTGTAACTTTAACACAAACTCCTGTCCATGCTGCTGTTAGCGAACAATTTCTGCAAGTTATAGATTAACAAAGACAAATGGAAAAGTTAGAAACAATGCATGTTTTACTTACTAACTAGTTTATAATTAATTGATTGTAATTAAGTAGCTTACAAATGTAGCACTCGGTAGTAATTTAAGCCACCGGTGAAGTCTTGTTGGTCTAATTTGGTGACATAGAAACTAAGACCTTCTTCGGAAAGCCAAGAAGGCAAGGTAACAGGATTCTCAGGATCATCCCTTTAATCCTCACATTTTCTTCGAGACTGGAAGGTGGTCCGAATTCTGGTTTATCTTTTGCAAGAAGTACCTCTGCAGCACCAATGAAGCAAACATTTCTTCGAACGCACCAGGTTCTGTAACAAGGCAAGGAAATGAATCATGTAAAGAGTCAACCTCCATTTTGCAAGGAAATTACGGGAAAAAGAGAAGAAATTAAGAGCCTCAAATCTACATATGCATGAATCTGATGTCGCCAGGAATACCAAAGTTCAGGAAAGTCACGAAAAAAGAGTACAACAAGACCTTCTCCTTTCTCAGTAACATACATTTTCATGCCATTGACACTCAACATCCCGTGCTTTATCTCCTCCATCTCTATTTCTTGATCTCTACACTGCTTAATTTACTTTATATTAATTTCGGGTTAAAGCCTTCAATAGGACTCTGTTTTGTATGTTTTGTATGTATATAAAGGAAGTTTTTTTGTTTTTTGTTTTGATAATTTCGGATATTCCAACTATACCAGTTTTGTTAAACTAATCTTCGCGGCAAGCCTAGTTAAACATCTACCTTCCAGTATTTATACTTAAATCATAAGGATCAAGATAAAGCGAATTCATAATCATGCATCTAACCTACACAATACAAAAATAATTTATCCCACTTGAACCAACCCACCGGTGATTATATAAAGCAAGTTGCTTAAGGTGATCCAAATATATTTGATGAAAGCTAATTTGTTTGCTTTTATAAATTTTTTTTTTGATCTCGTTGATAGGAGAAAATATGCAATCAACTCTTTCACATATTTTTCTTAAAAAAAATAAAAAATAAAACACACACACACACACTCTTTCACAGATAAGAAGAATGCAATGTACCTGGAAATAATTAAAACAATATTAAGTAAAACAATCTTAAGTGGTCTGAATGTTATTAGAGATATGTCCTAAAATTAATTGTCTCATATTATTCGAGATTATCATCGTATTATATATATACTATAAATATTAATTATAAATTTATTTACAATTAATAAATGACGTTAATTATATCATTTTGCATTCCATTAGTTGCTATATTAATTGATAATTTGATTATGAATACAAAATGAGATCTCGTGATGTATTATGTGTCAAGACTCTATCTACAATGTGTTGTAATATGAGAACAGAGTCTATGATTTGAATGCATCCAAATAAGTTTCCAGTTGAGGTAATGTCACTAAGGACAATGATATTACATGACTGGCATATTTTGTTACTGTCAATGATTAGTATTCGATATTAATAGTTGGGTGATGAGTCTCATGTCATAAGAGTATAAACATGGATAATGCTTTTATGAATGTATTACTGAACATGACTAATCACGATAAATCACATGGGTGAATAGGGTGTATATCTATAATCAATGATAAGTCGCATAACCGTACTAGTGTATCACTAGTCCTTTAACCTGAGATATCATGGCTGTTCTCTACACTGAATCACATCATTCACTTGTGTATATTGCATCGGGCTAGCCACACCTAATGAAAAAGCTTGATGGTAATGTGTTTTTTTTTGTACGAGGATAGGTGATGTTCAAGATGGTATCTGTTGGTTTAGGTGTTTGAGCTTGAGGTCCTAGGCAGGTATGTCATACACGGGAATTAAATCTTTAGCCAAAGTACACTTATTCAAAAATGTGTTTTTGAATAAGTGGATCCCATATATGATTTGAGTTTCTAATCTTATGATTAAGTTAGGGGTTTGATTATACCATGACTCGCACTTAATCGAGAGTCGACAATAGAAAGACTATACTACATGCATGTACGACTTTGAGGGTTGATTTGGAATCTTTATTCATCATGTCTGGGGGTTATGATATCTTGCTAGAGGTCACTCATAATCATTGACAACTTCAATTACAAAGAGTTGTATCAAAGTGTTATAAAATATTTGTATACATATTTATATCTAGCTCACGGTGAACCAAAGGGGTCACACACAAGCTAATCGATGTCTACAGTGGTTATAAATATTTCGTATGACAAAAGTACAATCTTATCTGATAATTGATCGGATGATATAAATTCTTTACAGTAAAGAATAAATTTCTTGACAATGATGCGCTAGCACTCATACGTTCAAGAAATATTTCAATGATTTTAATATATCATAAATATGATTTATTGATATATGAAAACTTAAAAAATATATTTACATATCAAGGATTTAAATAAATAAAGGTAACTCACAGGTGGTTTTTGAAGCCATTAAAAAAAGTTTAGTTTCTTATATTTTTCATGAAACTAACCAAGAAAAGAAAGAGAGAAAAGGAAGATAGTAATGAAAATATGTTGTCTTGTATCCTAATTTTTCAACTAAGTGTATATGTTGGTTTTCTAAGTGTAAGAAACCATTGATGGCTTATAGAAGCCATGGAAGTTTTCTAAGTTTTCAAAGGTTCCATTAAAACCACAGAAGACATATTGGTGTGTGTGCTTTGGAGACAAGTGGCAGTTCTCAGTACTTTGTTCCAAGCAAAGCCCTAAAGGTAAAATGTTGCCTTATATGTCTCAATTGTTTAAACCTATGTAAAAATTCAAAAAGTATGCATAATTAACCATTAAGAATCCTAGAATTGTTCTTAGCTACTGTTACTTGAGTTATATAACATAGTATTCTATAACTTCTGCAGCAAAAATAGAATCATGAGCCACAAAACTGTGACATACACACCATAATAGAATGGTGTTGCAGAGAGAATGAATAGAACATTGCTAGAAATGGTGAGATGCATGCTTCTATATGTTAGTTTATTAAAACCTTTTGGGTTGAAATAGTGGCTACTGTTGCATAATTGAAAAATAGAAGTCCATCTTCTATTCTCAAATATAAGACACTTGAGAAAATGTGGACAGGAGTAGCTATTAGAGATATTCCCTAGAACTAATCGTGTCATATAGTTCAGGGTTATATTTTCTTATGTATATATACCTTTTGTAATTAATTATAAATTATTTATGATTAATAAACTGGCTTTATTCTATCTTGCATTATGTTCAGTTGTTGATTTCTTTCTTTCTTTCATATAATGCAAGATATATCCCTTATTGTATTATGTGTCAAGATTCTATCTATAGGGAGTTATAGATATAAGTACAGAATCTTCGATTTAAATAAATTCTAAAACTAGTTCTCGATTGAGATAGTGTCACGAGGGACAGTGACATTGTATGACCGACATATTTTGTTGCTGTCAAGGATTATTATTGGCTACTAATAGTTGGGTGAGAAGTCTTATGTTACAAGAGCATAAACATAGGTATCATATTTGTGAATGTGATACTGAATATGAGTGATCGTGATAGAATCATATGGGTGATTATCCACAGTCAATGATTCATCGCACAGCCGTACTAGTATACCATTAGTCCTTTGACCTGAGACATCA
>JAVXUL010014964.1:0-12174 GCA_035590515.1 Trichilia minutiflora
CATAATACATCACGGGATCTCATTTTGCATTCATAATCAAATTATCAATTAATATCGCAACTGATGGAATGCAAAATAATATAATAAATGCCATTGATTAATTGTAAATAAATTTATAATTAATATTTATAATATGTATAGAATATGGTGATAGCCCCAAACAATCTGACATGATTAGTTTTAGGGTATATCTCTAATAATTATGACTATGAGATATGGTAAATGGATACGAAGATAGCCTTCCTCAATGGTTTTATTGAGGAGACCATATATATACAACAACCTATTGGGTTTATTTCAGTAGATAGTCATAAAGTATGTAAGCTGCATAGATCTATATATGAATTGAAGTAAGCTTCTAGAAGCTGAAATATACGATTAAATGATGCAGTCAAATTATTTTGCTTCATTAAAAATGTTGATGAATCGTATGTCTATAAGAGGGAAAACAATCATGCTATCACATTCATTGTACTATATATAGATGACATACTTCTCATAAGAAATGATGTGGGCATGATGACTAAGATTAAATTATAGTTATTTAATGTATTCTCCATAAAGGATTTGAGAGAAGCAACTTATATTTTGGGTATTCGTTTCTATAGAGATAGAGTGAAACGAATAATAGGTTTTTTCCAAACCCTGTCCATAAAAAAGTAATCAAAAAGTTTGGTATAGAAGAATCAAAGAAGGGATTCTTACCTTGTAGTTACGGTATTCATCTTTCTTGAAAGATGAAACCAAAGACTGATGTAGAATGAGAGCGTATGAGAAAGATTCCTTATGCTTTGACAATAGGGAGTCTTATGTATGCCATGCTATGTTACAAGTAGATATCAGGTAAATCCTAGAGAATAAAATTGGATAGCAGTTAAACGAATCCCCAAATACTTAAGAAGGACTAAGTATTTAGTTATAATGTATGAAAGAGGTAAGTTGAAAGTCAAATGATATACTGATTCAGATTTTTAGTCAGACGTGGATGATAAAAAGTTTATGTCCATATTTGTTTTTATCTGTAATAGAGGTGTTGTTTGTTAAAAAAGTTTCAAATAGATAACTACAGTTGACTCCACTACAAAAGCTAAATATGTTGCTGCTTCTAAAACAGCAAAGGAGGTTGTCTGAATCTGTAAGTTTGTGAGTGAACTTGGAGTGGTTTCTTTCATTACTAATCTAGTAGCTTTGTACTATGATAATAATAGAGTGATTACCCAAGCAAAGGAACCGAGGTCTCACCGGAAGTTTAAACATATTTAGCAAAAGTATCACTTGATCAGAGAGTTTATATCAGATAAACTGTTGACCGTCAAAAGACTCCGTCAGTAGACAACGTGATGGATCTACTTACTAAGTCAGTAACACAACTGCAACTAAATCATCATCTTGCAAAGATAGGTATAGGATACTGCGACGATTGGCTCTAGTGCATGTGGGGTGACACATGATCATTGAGAACTTTGGTTATAAGGAGTTATACCGAAGTGATGCGAATATGTTCATATTTACTCATGTCTAGTTCACGATGAAGCCAAGGGGTCACACATAATAACTAATAGTTGATGATGGATGAAAATAATATCATTAAGCCAGTTAATGATATTTCGTATTGAGAAAAAAATAAATTACTCCGATATTTGATTGGTAGATAATTTTATTCTTTATAGTAAAGAATACAAATTTTCGATAATGATGAGCTAGCACTCGTTGGTTCAAAAAAATGATGGTATTAATGGAGGCTTGAATAGATATATCTTGATATATCAAGTAATAAATAAAATTATTTATTTATTATATATTCTGCTAAGTATTCATTTATTGATAAATAAAGTGTTTATTTATTAAATATTAAATAATAATTATTTAATTTAAATGAACACTTGGATGATACATGACACTATAGTAGCTTGCCAAATGTCATTATCACAAATGTTCCTAATACTTGCTTTTGATCCAATGACCAAGAAAATTAGATTTATTCTTAATTAATGTAATTAATAATAAACGGTTATTATATATATATATATATATATAATGGATGCCACCTTTTCTCCACAAAATGGATTCAAATCCATTTGTTTTTAAATATACACTTGGACGAGGGTAAAGAATTTGAAGGATTCATTTTCATTATTTTAAAAGAGAAACAAAAACACAAAGGGAAGAAACCAAAGGAAGATTATGGGGAAGCAAGGTAAAAGCTTTTGGAAATTGTTTTCAAAGGCTAAAAAGAAAAGAAAGGAAGAAAAGAGAAAGGCAAAGGTTATTTATACTTGGTTCACTTCTTTTCTATGGATGCTATGTGAAGATATATGTAGATATATGAACCATAGTTGCAACAAGGTTTACAAAAGTGTTTTGTAAACAAAATAAGGTTCCAACACCTCACCATCATCTCCATTATCTTCAAACTAGTGTGTGGACACCCTTGGAGGCTTAGGGGAAACTACAAGCTTGTTGGACAAAGCTCACTTAGGTAAAAATTTCAAAGCCTTAACACATATATGTATGCTAAAGTGTTAGGCTATACATAAAATGAAAAACATAGATCCTTTAGTTTTTCTTGCAAAACTACACTTCACATATATATATCCATAAAGATTTAGAATTCTTTATATAATCTAATCATGTAATGACATGTATGATGTATAAGATGACAATATAGCTATCGTCATGGTCTTCTTTACCCTGAGATTATATCAATGATATACTCTTCCTCTCTTTCTCTCTCTCCTACCAGCTTGCTGACAACCCTTCGTTCTCACTCGTTAAAGAATCATTTTAATGTGCATTATAGTCCTCTCAAATATGCAAAGGCTTGAAAGCTGAACTTGCTAGCTTGGACTTTACATCAAATGTTGGAGCTAAAGAAAGTTGATTTTCAGGTTTAAAGGATCAATTACAAGGAGTATCAGTTGAGCAGCCCAAATTAATTTCGCTTCGCATGGAATTATGTCAAGCCTAATAAAGTATATGTCCATAAATACTTGGAAGTGGGCTAGACATCCAATTTTAGAAGAAGTCCATAATAGATTTGGAAATGGCCAAGTCATATGCCAGATTCAATGTATCTCATGGGAATACAACAAAGATGGCAACTAGGAAAATTGATTGATTGAAATCCAATAAGGCTAATTGCCACCAATTATACACCTATTAATTATTAATTATCAATCATCTGTTTCCTTATTTAGCCTACATTAGTTAGAATTTTTATCTATATAATTTTAGCCAATTATGCATGTAAGCCTTCTCTATAGAAAAGGGCCTTGTAAATTTGCTGAAACATACATCAGATTGTTTTTTTTTGCTTTGAGTAAGTCTTCTCTCAATATTTGCTTTTGTTCAAGAGAGTGAATTGAGTTTCTTATCATTCCTTAGTGCCAAAGGAGCATGGCGACTACAGATTAAATTTATGTTGTGGCGTCGTATACTTATCAACGTTAAATTCTTTCCTTGGCATATTTTACCATTTTTTCTTCATTTTTTCTTACAACTATAAAGAGTTTCTTTTCTGTTTCTACTTTCTTGCTGAATTTTCGATCCATTAAAATCCTTATATCAAATTATTACACGTGCAAAAGAGTCGAAAGCACATCATTTGGTATTAGAGCCTAGGTTACTTGCACTATTTCTAAAAATGACAGTAGCAATATAGTAACGGTGTTGATGAAAATATTCTAGGTTTTCAGTGAGGGATGAGATTCAAACAAGCATAAATGTAATGGCTACTTCATTAAATGCATCTAATGATAGAGGAGGAAATCAGTGCAGCAGAGACGGATGAAGATTATGAGCCTAGAAGGAGTAGACAAAGAAGAAAGCGTTGACGTGCCAATATCAAACTTCAATTACCCTCATTCACGGGATCTAGCTCTCCAGAAGAGTACCTTGATTGGGTACAATGGTTAGACAAAATTTTTGCATACCATGACTATAATGATCATGGGAAAGTGAGTTTGGCTGTATTAGAACTCACAGGCTATGCAAGCTTATGGTGGGATAACCTTATGGCACAACATCGAAAGGAAAGAGAGGATGAAGTCCGTAGATGGAGACTGATGAAGAACTTAATGCAAAAATAGTTTGTTCCAAAGCGTTACAAGCAAGATTTATTTTTACGACTCAATAACATTCGTTAAGAGGGACTCAGTATTAGTGCGTATGTGAAAGATTTTGAAACCCTCATAATCAGATGTGAGATTTAGGAACCAAAGGAGAAAATGATTGCAAGGTTCATTGGAGGATTATGTTAGGAGATCAAAGACACCATTCTGATGTACAAATATGAGATCGTTAATGATATCATCTAACTTGCAACCCAAAAGAGGAAACTTAAAGTCAAGCAAAACAGTGGCACCAACTTACAATAAGGCTTCAGAATCAAAAGATAAAAGGGACTTTAATTTGGCCAAAGAAAAATATCATGGCAGCAGAGAGAAAAATAAAATCATCGAGATGCCTCAACGAGCACGTGAGATTAAGTGCTTCAAATGCTTGGAGTATGACCATATCGCTTTAGACTGCCTAAACCATTGTGTAATGGTCTTAAAAAGGAAAAAAGAGGTTGTTAGTGAAGACGAAACCGAGAGTGAGGAGGAAGAAGATGGCAGTAAACTAAGGAACATGCCTATCTTGATAAGGGAGAGATGTTAATCATTCGACGGGTTCTCATTGAGTAAGAAAGGAAAGGCGATGAGTAACGAACTCGTCTCTTTCATAGTCATTACACCATGATGGAAAATGTATGCACCTTGATTATAGATGGTGCTAGTTACACCAATGTTGCTTCATTAACTATGGTAGAAAAGTTGAACTTGCTAACCCATGAGCATCCGTATCCCTACTCATTGCATTGGCTAAATAATCTTGGTGAAGTTAAAGTCAGCAAGCAAGTCGTCATTTCTTTTTCTATCAAAAAATACATAGACGAAGTTGTTTATGATGTGGTATCTATGATAGCAAGTCACCTACTATTGGTAGGCCATGGTAATTCGATCAAGATGCTCTCCATAAGGGAAAAGAAAACTCTTATACATTTTATAAAGATGATCAAAAAGTGTTCTACTACCAATTTTTGATAACCCAATTCAAGAGAAATCGATTGAGACAAAGAAGAAAGAGAAAAAATAAACTTTGTTACTCACCAAGAGTGACCTAAAAGAGGTATTTTCCAACCATTTTCCCATTATTATACTAATATTCTGTGAAATATTTCACAGTGAAAAATCCTATCTTCCACCTTGAGTCCAAAAGATATTAAATGAATTTTTTAATTTTTTTCTTAAAGAGCTTCTTAAGGGGTTACCTCTAATAAGAGGAATTGAACATCAAATCGATCTTATTCTTGGAGCAGCTTTACCCAATCTATTAGCATATAAGATAAAACCTCAAGAAGCCAAAGAATTACAACGATAGGTGATGGAACTTCTTGATAAGGGCTACGTTCAAGAATTCATAAGTCCGTGATCAGTTCTGACTCTTTTAGTTCCCAAGAAAGATAGAAGCATGTGTATATGCGTGGATAGTAGGGCAATCAATAAGATAACCATCAATTATCATTTTAATTTCACGACTTGATGATAATCTAGATTAGCTCCATGGAGCTTCTATCTTCTCCAAAATTGATCTGAAGAGCAGGTATCACCAAATCCGTATGAAAGAAGGCGACGAGTGGAAGACAACATTCAAGACAAAGCATGACCTTTATGAGTAGATGGTTATGCCTTTTGGTTTGTCCAATGCACTTAGTATATTTATGCGGCTTATGAATCATATGCTATGTCCATTCTTAGGAAGGTTTATCGTTGTCTATTTTGATGACATTCTGGTTTATAGTGCTTGTATTGAAGATCATGTGTAACATTTGCTTGATATGTTCAATACATTAAAGCATGAGAAGCCTTATGGAAATTTGAAGAAGTGCTCATTTTATCAATCCCAAGTGATGTTCTTAGGCTTCATTGTTTTAAAGCATAGGATTCAAGTTGATGAAGAAAAGATCAAAGTAGTTCGAGAATGGCCTAGACTAACTAATGTTTCAGAGGTATGATCATTTATTGGTTTGACATCTTTTTATCGTTGATTCATTAAGAATTTAAGTAGTATTGTAGCACTTCTCATTGAAATTACCAAGAAAAATGTTGGTTTTGTATGGAACGAAAAAACTGAGAATAGCTTCAATGAAACTAAAGAGAGGCTATGCAATGTACCCGTCTTAGCATTTCCAGACTTTAAAAAGACATTTAAGGTTGAATGCAATGTATCTAGAGTAGGAATCGAGGCTATTTTGATGCAAGAAAAGAAGCCAATTGCCTATTTTAATGAAAAGCTGAGTGACACTTCCTTGAATTATTTTACTTATGATGAAGAATTCTATACATCAGTGAGGGCCTTAGAAACATGGCAGCACTATTTGTTATCAAGGGAATTTGTAATCCACACCGATCATGAATCATTTAAAAACTTAAAAAGCCAAGAAAAACTCAGTCGTCGATATGCAAAATGGATGGAGTTTTTGGAGACCTTTCCATACGTGATCAAATACAAAAAAGGAGAAGCAAATACTATAGCAGATGCACTCTCTAAACGATACTCTCTAATTTTATTCATGACTTCCCGTTTGCTTGAATCAAAGAGCTTTATGCAAATGATCTAGATTACTCCTCCATTTATTTGAATTATGACGATAAAGTTGTTACTAATGGCTATTTCAAGCAAATAAGCTTTGCATTCCAAGGTGTACCCTAAGGGAGTTGCTTATACAAGAAGCTCATGATAGATGCCTAACTAGTCGTTTCGATGAGAAGAAAACCCACGAACTAGTGAGGGAGCACTTTATTTGGCCCAACATGATACGTGATGTCTATTAAATTCTAGAAAGGTATGCCATATGCAAGAGGGCTAAGAGCCATGAAGAAAGGCATAAGTTTTATATGCCGCTACCAATTCATAGCCATCAATGGACTGATGTGAGCATGGATTTTATGATGGGCCTTCCAAGGACTCAATGTGGGAAAGAAGCTATTACGGTGGTTGTGGATCGCTTCTCAATGATAAGCCACTTTGTTGCTTTGCAAAAGACTGATGATGCTATTCACATAGTCAACTTGTTTTTCAGAAAGATTGTCCAACTTCATGGCACTCTCCAAAGTATCATTTTAGATAGAAATACAAAGTTTCTTAGCTATTTTGGAAGTCACTTTAGAAGAAACTTGGTATTCAGCTTCTTTTTAGCACATCTTATCACCCACAAATCGATGGTCAGACCAAGGTAGTTAATTGAACGCTGGGCATTCTTTTGAGAATTATTATGAGCAAGCATTTAATAGACTAGGATGAGTGTCTAGCTTATGTGGAGTTTGCTTACAATTACAGTATCTATAGTGCTACAAAGTATTTACCATTCGAAATTGTGTATGGTTTCAATCCTTTAACTCCGCTTAATTTAATTCCTCTTCCAAATAAAGAGTTTGTGAATTTAGATGGTGAAAAAAAGGTTGAGTCTGTGAAAAGGCTCCATGAACAAGTGAAGAAGCTTATTGAAGCAAAAACTGAAAAGTATGTCAAGACTGGAAACTGTCATCGCAAAACATTATAGCTCAACCTAGAAGACCTCGTATAGATCCACTTGTACAAAGATTGGTTTTCAGATAAAAGAAAGTCGAAGCTAATACCACGAGCAGATGGACCATTTCAAGTACTTAACAATAATACTTATAAAATTAACCTACTTGGAGAGTACGGTGTTTCAGCCACATTCAATGTCAAAGACCTCTCTCCATACTCAAAAGACTCTGAAGTTCTTGATTTGAAGTCAAATCTAAACCAACCTGGGGAAGATGATGTGCATCATGGTCCTCTCACACGTGCAAAGTTAAAAGAGTTGAAAGCTAAACTTGCTAGCTTATACTTTATACCAAATGTTGGAGTTAATGAAAGTTTTATTTTTAGATTCAAAGGATTAATTACAAGGAGTATCAGTGAGCAACCCAAATTAATTTTGCATGGAATTATGTCAAGCCCAATAAAGCATATATCCATAAATACTTGGAAGTGATCTAGCCATCCAATTTTAGAAGAAGCCCATAATATATTTGGAAATGGCCAAGTCATGTGCTAGTTCAATGTATCTCATGGGAATGCAACAAAGATGGCAATTAGGGAAATTGATTGATTAAAATCTAATAAGGCTAATTGCCACCAATTATGCACCTATTAATTGTCAATTATCTTAATTACTAAATTATTTGTTTCTTTGCTTGGCCTACATTAATTAGAGTTTTTATCTATGTAATTTTAGCCAATTATACATGTAAGCCCTCTCTATAAAAAGGGGCCTTGTGAATTTGCTAAAACATGAATAAAATTGTTTCTTTTGCTTTGAGCAAGTCTTCTCTCAGTATTTGCTTTTCTTTAAGAGAGTGAATTGAGTGTCTTATCATTCCTTAGTGCCAAATAAGCGTAGTGACTACAGATTGAATTTACGTTGTGGCGTCATATACTTATCAACGTTAAATTCTTTCCTTGGCATATTTTACCATTTCTTCTTCATTTTCTCTTACAACTATAAAGAGTTTCTTTTCTTTTCCTACTTCCTTGTCGAATTTTTGATCTATTAAAATCCTTATGTCAAATTGTTACACGTGCAAAGAGTAGAAAGTACATCACATTCTCAGTTTTTTCAATACCATTGCATACTAAAACATCCTAATTTATCAATCCAATTGGTAAATTAGAGTATAACCAAAGTCTAGGTTTTCAGGAACTATAACCTAATATTTTTTCTAGATTTATGCTCAACAATAACTTAAATTAGAGAAACAGGCTAAGGGGTGTACTACCCTAGCTAACAGATATATTCTAAACCCCTATTTATTTGATTCTCTCTCTAGATTACTATTTATCCACGACTCTTCTCTCTTGATTTCTCATGAATCATCGAGTAGAACTCCAATCTAAAATTGTTCTTAAAGTCTCATGTTGATTTGCTAGAAGATCCAAGTGAGAATTGTAAGGATTAGTGATGATTTGAATGAGATATGGTTTGGGTATGAGAGTAAAAAGCAGTGTTCAGATGAAGGAGAAGGAGAAAAATGAAGAAGATAAGTGTCGATCGTTCATATAAAATAGGTTATAAAATAATTAAAATGTCCTTCCTGAAATACGGAGGTACGATACATTGTAAAGTGTCGACACCTTTCTCAAATATAGCGATACCTTTGATTTTTCATTGTTCACAAAAGCTGCAATGTGTTGATATCTTTTTCAAATGTATCGACACCTTTGGCTCTCTATACTGAAAGGTGTCAATACCTTTCCCAAGGTATCGACATGTTTATTCAGAAAAGTCCCAGTTTTATTTTGTGTCTCAATTTATTAACACGTCTCTTCAGGGTATCAATACCTTTGCTTTTACTCATCAATGTGTCGACACCTTTTTCCTAAAGGTATCGACACTTTCTAGCCAATGTGTCTATTATTAGAGATATACCCTCAAATCAATTATTTCACAGGGTTTAGGTTTAATATCTTATTGTATATATATCTTTGTAATTTATTGTAAAAATATTTATAATGAATAAAATGGCCTTTATTCTAAATATCTTACAGTTTGTTTATTTACTTTTTATTTTATTTTCTTATCAATGCAAGATATAATCCTGTGATATATTATGTGTCAAGAATCTATATACAAAGAGTTGTACACATGTGTACAGATTCTGTGATTTAAATACATCTGAATTTGTTCCTGATCAAGGTAATGTCATTAGGGATAATGATATTGCATGATCAGCATGTTTTGTTGCTGCCACTGATTAGTATTTTATTTTAATAGTTGGGTGATGAGTCTCATGTTACAAGAGCATAAACATAGGTATTATGTTTGTGAACATGATACTGAACGTGACAAATCACATGGGTGATTATCCACAGTTAATGATTTATCACACAGCTGTACCAGTATACCATTAGTCCTTAGATCTAAGAAATTACGACTGTAATTTATAATGAGACACATGATTCACTTGTGTATATCGCACTGGCTAGCCACGCCTGGTGAAAGAAGCTTGATGGCAATGTGTTCTTATTGTATGACAATAGGTAATGATCAATATGGAATATGTTGGCTTAGATAGTTGAGCTTGAGATCCTAAATAGAACTGTTATATATAGGAATTAAATCTCTGACTTGAGTACAAAAATTTCATAAATGAGTTCTTGGATAAGTGGTCCTATTTATGATTGAGGTTTTAATCTGATCATCGAGTTAGGGGTTTGACGATTCCATAACTGCACTCGATCGGGAGTCGACAGCAGAGGAACTGTACTACATGTAAGTACGACTATATGAGTTTATCCAAAATTATATTCTCTGTGTTCTAGGGGTCATAATATCTTGTTAGAGATCACTCATGATCATTGAGAACTTTGGTTACAATATATTGTACCAAAGTGATGTGAATGGGTTCGCATCTACTCATGTCTAGTTCACGGTGAATCCAGGGGGTTACACTCTAGAACCAAAAAGATGAAGATGGATAAAATAAATATTATGAAATTATTTAATCATATTTATAATCAATTATTCTGATTTATTAATCAAAAGTTGATTTTACTATTTATTATAAAGAATAGATTTCTCGATAGTGACGCGCTAGCACTCGTAGGCTCGAGAAATATTCTGATGATTAAAAATAGAGTAAATATGATTTATGACTATTTGAAAGATTAGAAAAGATTTTTTACATATGTATATATGTTAATATATAAATTGGTTTATTTATTAATGATTAAATAATTATTATTTAATCAAATGAATCCTTTTATTGACAAAATGCACTGTATAATGCTGTCAAGAATTAATATGAGATTAATTTTTGTCGATCCATTAATTATTAAATGGCTAGGATTATTTTTTAATATTGTATTAAAGAAATAAGTGTATATATATATATATATACATACATATGTATATATGTATATTTGATAATAGAAAAGATATTGTTATTATTATTATTATATATAATTGTTATTATTAATAATAATAATTATAATTGCTTATTTTATTATTTGATATTATTAGATAATATCTAAATAATAATATTAAGTTGTTTTGATAAATTTTGGTTTCCACCAATCAAAAATAAACAAAGTGCTTTGTTGTACTTGGTGAAAAAGGTGAAAATGATGGGTTTTGATTTTAATTTGCTAACTTTCTTCCACCTTCTCTCATAGCTTTCCTTTTGGCAACTTGAAAACATTTATTTTTGCTTCTGTTTACTGGAACGTGAGACTCTAAAAAGGAAGAAAGCTTTGTTCTTTTGAAAACAAAAAAGAGAGACAAGGAAAGGAAAAGATAAAGGTGTTTATGGTTTCTTAAGCTTGTAAAGGTTGTAAGCTTGCTTTGTAAAGCTTCGACTTTTTCTCTAGTCTCCCAATCATCCTAAGGAACCATCTTCATCCACTTGGTTGGTGGATACCCTTGGAAGCCGATCAAAAACACTTAGGCTTCTAGGATTGTTGGGTATATGTTATACATGTAAGTATGTTTTGAAATTTTTGAAAAATTTGCATAATATGTTTACATGATCCTTGGGTATGTTTCTATACTTTTACTCTCACATCTACACTTTTGATAAGGTATCGATACCTTTTTCTTTGCTTTCAACTGAGGACTATTACTTCAATTGACCGCAACTTTTAATTCAGACATCCTCACAAAACCTATAATGTATCAATAGACAGCTTTATTCGAGCTCTACAAAAATAATAAGGAATTTTTCTCAAATGGAGATAATTTTGTGATCGAAAATTTAGTTCTTTCTCATTAACTCAACATTCTTCACCACACACCTCCTTAAATATAATTTCAAACTAACACACCCTCTAATGCATGATATACACATAATAACATGCACAAAATTTTATAAGGGACTTATTATAATGTCCATAAACTTAAGGGATGCAGTTCATAATAGGTATCGTATCAAAAGAAATATTTTTGGTATAAATATAGTGTGGGTTCCTAAGGGAACCATTACTAACCCAAAGGACCCCAGAACATTTAGGTACTCAAACTTGTCCAAATACAGGTGAAAAACCCGATTCATCAAATCCATGAATGCTGCAGGTGCATTGGTTAATCCGAATGGCATAACCAGGAACTCA